>WNWK01007459.1:0-93954 GCA_009830355.1 Cherax destructor | reverse complement strand
TTGAGGCAGTTGATAATGATAAAGAATTCGATATTGTTTATTTGGATTTTAGTAAGGCTTTTGATAGAGTACCACATCAGAGACTGTTAAAGAAAGTGGCTGCTCATGGCATTGGGAAAAGTGTTGTCATGGATCGAGTCATGGCTCACCAACAGGAAGCAGAGGGTGTGCATAAATGGGGTTAAATCGGAGTGGGGATCTGTAACAAGTGGCGTTCCTCAGGGATCGGTTTTGGGCCCGTTGTTGTTTATATTATATATAAATGACCTTGACGAGGGAATTTCTAGTGATATGAGCAAATTCGCTGATGACACGAAGATAGGTAGGATAATCGATTCAGACGTAGATGTCAGTGAACTACAGGAGGATTTAGACAAACTCAATTCCTGGTCAGAAAAATGGCAGATGCAGTTCAATGTAGATAAATGCAAAGTTCTAAAGCTCGGGAGTGTCCATAACCCAAGCACTTATAAGTTAAATAACGTAGAACTTAGCCATACAGATTGCGAGAAGGACTTGGGGGTGATGGTAAGCAGCAACCTTAAACCAAGACAGCAATGCCTAAGCGTACGTAATAAGGCAAATAGATTACTGGGATTTATATCAAGAAGTGTTAGCAACAGAAGTCCAGAGGTTATATTACAGCTTTATACATCATTAGTAAGGCCTCACCTAGATTACGCAGCTCAGTTCTGGTCACCATATTACAGAATGGACATAAATTTGTTAGAAAACATTCAGCGTAGAATAACTAAATTAATACATAGCATTAGAAATCTTCCTTACGAAGAAAGATTGAATACCCTTAAATTACATTCACTTGTAAGACGTAGAATGAGGGAGACATGATCGAGGTATACAAGTGGAAAATGGGTATTAACAAAGGGGATATAAATAAGGTCTTGAGGGTATCTCTCCAAGAGAGAACCCGCAATAATGGATTCAAGTTAGATAAGTTTAGATTTAGAAAGGATATAGGAAAGTATTGGTTTGGAAATAGGGTAGTTGATGAGTGGAACAGTCTGCCTAGTAGGGTTATTGAAGCAAGGACCTTGGGTAGTTTTAAATTTAGGTTGGATAAATTCATGAGTGAAAGGGGTTGGATTTGAGTGGGAATTGCACATGAGTAAATAAAATTATCAAAGCTTATTTCTTGGATAGCATTGAAAATTAGGTTGAACAAATATTCTGTTAGTGGGATGGAATGTGAAGGACCTGCCTAGAATGGGCCAACAGGCCTGCTGCAGTGTTCCTCCTTTCTTATGTTCTTATTCTTCGTCTTACAAGTGAACGTAATTTTAGGGTCTTCAATCTTTCTTCATACGGAAGATTTATAATGCTATGTATTAACTTAGTCATTCTACACTGAATGTTTTCTAACGATTTTGTATATATTCTGTAAAATGGAGACCAGAACTGAGCTGCGTAATCTAGGTGAGGCCTTACTAATGATGTATAAAGCTGTAGTATACCGCTGGACTACTGTTGCTTACACTTCTTGATATAAATCCCAGTACAGTGGTCCCTCGGTTTTCGTGTATCTCTGTTTTCGTGTATTTCAGTTTTCGTGTAGTTTTTTCGTGGAAAATTGCCCTCCGTTTTCGTGTGTTCCCTCCGTTTTCGTGCTCGGTCCGGAACCTGTCCACCAGTGCCGCACACATACAAAGGCCGTAGGCCCGCCACCCACGCACCTCCCACGCACATTGCCACCCAGTCTAGCATTGTTTACGCTTGAGTGAACATCACCCCAGGAGTTTATACAAAATATTTATTAACAATTCATTGTTTTTGGGCCTTGATTATTGTGTGTGACTACTAAATAAGCTACCATGGGCATAAAGAAAGCTCCTAGTGCCACTTCTTTGGTAAAGAAAGTGAGGAACACCGTAGAACTGAAGAAAGAAATAATAGAAAAATATGATGGGCCGGCGGGCCTGCTGCAGTGTTCCTCCTTTCTTATGTTCTTATGTTCTTATAGACTTAGAGCGTTGAATCTCCACTCTCTGGAGAGACGTAGAATGAGGGGAGATATCATCGAGGTGTACAAGTGGATGATGGGCATAAACAAAGGAGATATTAATAAAATACTGAGGATATCGAACCAAGTAAGAACCAGAAATAACGGATTTAAATTGGATAAATTTAGATTTAGAAAGGACATAGGCAAGTACTGGTTTTCGAACAGAGTTGTAGATGCGTGGAACAATCTTCCGAGTACTGTGATAGAGGCTAGGACCTTGGGTGGCTTTAAAAAGAGATTGGACAAATATATGAGTGGGAGGGGCTGGGTTTGATTTGTGTCGTGAGTACGGGAATAAATTCTTAGGTAGTGGTGGTTTTGATAAGGACCTGCCTTGTATGGGCCAGTAGGCCTTCTGCAGTGTTCCTCCATTCTTATGTTCTTATGTTCTTATGATAGTGGTGTATGTATTGCCGAGCTCGCCAGGATATACAAGAAAGCCCCAACAACCATCGGTTCCATTGTGTATAAGAGAAAAGCAATCACTGAAGCTAATGTTGCGAAAGGGGTGAATACAATAACCAAACAGAGATCACAAACAATAGAAAATATGGAGAAATTGTTGTTGCTGTGGATAAACCAAAAACTGCTAGCGGGTGATAGTATTGTGCAATCCATCATACGTGAAAAGCAAGGCAGTTGCATGCCGATCTTGTCAAGAAAATGCCTGGAACCAGTGATGTTGATGTTGATGAATTTAAGGCCAGCAAAGGCTGGTTCGAAAAATTTAAGAGGCGAACTGGCATACACAGTGTTGTAAGGCATGGTGAGGGGGCCAGTTCAGATAAAGATGGGGCTGAAAAATTTGTGCACGACTTTAAAAATATGTAGAGGCTGAAAATTTCAAACCCCAACAAGTGTTTAATTGTGACGAAACAGGCCTCTTTTGGAAGAAAATGCCAAGGAGGACCTACATCACGCAGAAGGAAAAGGCAATGCGAGGACACAAGCCTATGAAAGACAGGCTAACTCTAATGTTGTGTGGTAACGCTAGTGGGGATTTCAAAGTGAAGCCTTTACTCGTGTATCACTCTGAAAATCCCAGAGTGTTCAGGGACTACAGTGTTGACAAGAGTAAATTGTGTGTGTTTTGGAAGTCTAATGCTAAGGCATGGGTCACTAGGGAAATTTTCCTGGAATGGTTTAATCAAGTGTTTGGCCCCAGTGTGAAGAAATATTTATTGGAGAATAAATTGCCACTTAAGTGCCTCCTGGTAATGGACAATGCTCCTCGTGGTCATTAAAGTTTTTAATTCGTGGTCATTAAAGTGGCAGATGCAATTCAATGTAGATAAATGCAAGGTTCTGAAGCTCGGGAGTGTCCATAACCCAAGCACTTATAAGTTAAATAACGTAGAACTTAGCCATACAGATTGCGAGAAGGACTTGGGGGTGATGGTAAGCAGCAACCTTAAACCAAGACAGCAATGCCTAAGCGACGTAATAAGGCAAATAGAATACTGGGATTTATATCAAGAAGTGTTAGCAACAGAAGTCCAGAGGTTATATTACAGCTTTATACATCATTAGTAAGGCCTCACCTAGATTACGCAGCTCAGTTTTGGTCTCCATATTACAGAATGGACATAAATTCGTTAGAAAACATTCAGCGTAGAATGACTAAATTAATACATAGCATTAGAAATCTTCCTTACGAAGAAAGATTGAAGACCCTTAAATTACATTCACTTGTAAGACGTAGAATGAGGGGAGACATGATCGAGGTATACAAGTGGAAAATGGGTATTAACAAAGGGGATATAAATAAGGTCTTGAGGATATCTCTCCAAGAGAGAACCCGCAATAATGGATTCAAGTTAGATAAGTTTAGATTTAGAAAGGATATAGGAAAGTATTGGTTTGGAAATAGGGTAGTTGATGAGTGGAACAGTCTGCCTAGTAGGGTTATTGAAGCTGGGACCTTGGGTAGTTTCAAATTTAGGTTGGATAAATTCATGAGTGAGAGGGGTTGGATTTGAGTGGGACTCGCACATGAGTAAATAGAATTATCAAAGCTTATTTCTTGGGTAGCATTGAAAATTAGATTGAGCAAGTGTTCTGTTAGTGGGACGGATTGTGAAGGACGTGCCTAGTATGGGCCAACAGGCCTGCTGCAGTGTTCCTCCTTTCTTATGTTCTTATGTCATCCTCAAGACTTGGACGACCAAATGTCTAAGGATTTCAGATTTGTAAAAGTGAAGTTCTTGCCTCCTAACACCACTCCTCTCCTCCAGCCCATGGACCAGCAGGTCATTTCAAACTTCAAAAAACTGTACACCAAAGCAATGTTTCAAAGGTGTTTTGATGTGACCAATGACACTAAATTGACCCTAAAAGAGTTCTGGAAGGGTCACTGACCCTAAGGATTTCAGATTTGTAAAAGTGAAGTTCTTGCCTCCTAACACCACTCTCTCCTCCAGCCCATGGACCAGCAGGTCATTTCAAACTTCAAAAAACTGTACACCAAAGCAATGTTTCAAAGGTGTTTTGATGTGACCAATGACACTAAATTGACCCTAAAAGAGTTCTGGAAGGGTCACTTCGACCCTAAGGATTTCAGATTTGTAAAAGTAAAGTTCTTGCCTCCTAACACCACTCCTCTCCTCCAGCCCATGGACCAGCAGGTCCTTTCAAACTTCAAAAAACTGTACACCAAAGCAATGTTTCAAAGGTGTTTTGATGTGACCAATGACACTAAATTGACCCTAAAAGAGTTCTGGAAGGGTCACTTCGACATCTTCCTTATAGATAAAGCTTGGCAGGGAGTGACCTCCAGGACGATGAACTCTGCTTGGAGAAAGTTGTGGCCAGATTGTGTCCCAGATAGGGATTTTGAAGGGTTTGAAGCTAACCCTGAGGAGCCTATGGAAGTTGTGGAAAATATTGTGGAATTGGGGACTTCCATGGGGTTGGATGTGAATGGAGAGGATGTGGAAGAGTTGGTGGAGGACCACAATGAAGATCTAACCACTGAAGAGCTGCAAGAGTTTGAGCTGCAACAACAACAAAACAGATCTGAGGAAATTGCTTCAGTGGAGGAAGAGAGATGTAAGGTGCCTTCTTCAGAGATTAAGGAGATTTGTGCAATGTGGAGTAGGATGCAATCATTTGTGGAGGAACATCACCCTGACAAAGATGTTGCAATCCGTGCTGGCTACTTTTACAATGACAATTCCATGTCCCATTTTAGGGACATTTTAAAGAGCCGCCAGACACAGAGCTCTCTGGAGAGATATTTAGTGCCACAGGTGTGCAGTGACTCTCAAGCTGGTCCTAGTGGGATTAAAAGACAAAGAAGGGAAGTGACCCCAGATGAGGACTTGGTACCTAGAGTCCTTATGGAGGGGATTCCCTTCCAAAATTAGGACTCTACCCTCTCCCTCCTATCTCTTTCCATCCAGCAACATCAGTCTTCAGTAAGGGTAAGTGCCACATTCATTTCATTCATTTGTGCATGTAAATCTATCTTTAAGGCCCCCCAATTTTTTTTTTCCAAACTTCTGGGTTTCTGGAACGGATTAATTGAATTTCCATTATTTCTTATGGGGAAAATGGTTTCAGTTTTCGTGTGTTTCAGTTTTAGTGCCTCCCTCTGGAACGGATTAAACACGAAAACCGAGGGACCACTGTACAGTGATCCCTCGTGTTTCGGTGATTCCGTATATCGGTGATTTCGTGTTTCGGTGGCTTTTTTCAATCAATGTTTGCCTCATGTATCGGTCATTTCCTCGTGTATCGGTCCGTACTGGACCTGTCCGCCTGCCCGCACTTGCGCAGGACGCCAGTCTAGCATTGTTTACCATTGAGAGAACATTACCCAGCGTGCTCTTTCAAACATTCACAATACATTTGTTGTATTTATTGGTGGTTTAGTGATTGTCACTGTGAAATATGTCACAATGGGTCCAAAGAAGCTTCCTAGTGGCACCCCTGTGGTAAAGAAAGTGAGGAACACCATCGAAGTGAAGAAGGAGATTGTAGAAAAATATGAGAGTGGTGTACGTGTGAGTGAGCTTGCCAGGATGTACGGAAAAAACACATCTACTATCACCTAACTACCTGTAGAATTGGACCATTATTGAGAGGAGATTCGTATACTGACGATGAACAGGAAATGAGTGAAATCCTAAAAGAACAGTATGAGTCAGTGTTCAGCAACCCACTAAATGACAGCAAGGTAGAAAATGCAGAAATATTTTTCACTCCAGCAGAAGGCCGCGCAGACCAACTAACTGACATTAGTACAAATCCCATAGATTTGGAAAAAGAAATGGACAACATGCCCACTCACTCAGCACCTGGACCAGATTCATGGAATGCTTTATTTATAAAGAAGTGCAAAGTACCATTAGCAAGAGCCCTTAGTGTTCTTTGGAGAAAGAGCTTAGATCTAGGTGAAATACCGAGAGGCCTTAAAGAGTGCAGACATAGCTCCTTTGCATAAGGGAGGTAGTAGAGCACTAGCTAAAAATTACAGACCAGTAGCCCTAACTTCTCACATCATAAAAATCTTTGAAAGAGTAATGAGACGGCAGATTACAAACTTCACGGACCAGCACAACCAACATAACCCGAACCAGCATGGCTTTAGAGCGGGACGATCATGCATGTCACAGCTGCTGAACCATTATGACAGAATTACGGAGGCGTTAGAAGACGACCAAAACGCAGATGTGATTTACACAGATTTTGCAAAGACGTTTGACAAATGTGATCATGGAGTGATAGCGCACAAAATGAGGGCCATAGGCATTACGGGGAAGGTAGGCAGATGGATTTTTGAGTTCCTAACACACAGAACACAAAAAGTAGTAGTGAACAGGGCAAGATCCAGCATCAGCGAGGTCAAAAGCTCAGTGCCCCAAGGCACTGTCCTGGCACCTCTGCTGTTTCTCATCCTCATAGCAGACATAGATAAAAACACCCAGCACACTTTTGTATCATCATTTGCAGATGACACTAAAATAAGCATGAAAGTCACTACGGTAGAGGACACTGAAAAATTACAGGAAGACATAAGCAGGGTCTCCCAGTGGGCAGTGGAGAACAACATGACGTTCAATGGTGATAAGTTTCAGCTGCTTAGGTATGGAAAAAATGAAGAACTCAAAAGGAACACTATATACAAAACACAAGAGGGTCACCACATAGAACGAAAGGAACACGTAAAGGACTTGGGAATAATTATGTCTGCTGATCTGTCTTTTAAAGACCATAACAAGACAAAGATCTCAACAGCCAGGAAGATGACAGGGTGGGTATTGAGAAGCTTCAAAACAAGGGAAATAATGCCGATGGTGACACTCTTCAAATTGCTAATGCTCCCTCACTTAGAATACTGCTCAGTGCTGATGGCCCCGTTCAGGGCAGGAGAAATAGCAGAGCTGGAACAAATCCAGAGATCGTTTACGGCTCACATTGAGCCATTGAAACATCTAAATTATTGGGAACGCCTTCAAGTCTTGAACATGTACTCATTGGAGCGGAGGAGAGAGAGATACATGATAATATATACATGGAAAGTACTTGAGGGCCTGGTCCCAAATCTGCACACTGCCATAACAACATACTGGAGTGAGAGATATGGGAGAAAGTGTAAAATAAATCCAGTGAGGAGCAGGGGTGCGGTGGGGACAATACGGGAGCACTGTATTAACATCCGGGGTCCCAGACTATTCAACATCTTACCAGAAGATATCCGAAACACGGCTGGAACCAGTGTAGAAGCCTTCAAGAGGAAACTGGACAAATATCTTCACCAGGTGCCAGATCAACCAGGCTGTGATGGATATGTGGGGCAGCGGGCCTCCAGCAGCAACAGCCTGGTTGACCAGGCAAGCACCAGACGAGCCTGGCCCATGGCCGGGCTCAGAGAGTAGATACTCTCGAAACTCTTCAAAGGTATATCAAAGGTATAAAACCCCTTTCAAAGATTTTGATAATTTGGGACGTCAGGGTTATTGGTCTATCTTATTTTTGTTTTCAATTGCTTTGCCGTGGTAGTGGTAGGGTTGGCCGTAGTCGTCATGGTAGTAGGGGAGGTCGTGGTGTTTTGATATACCTGTGACCGGTTTCTAGTTTTTTCCTACCCCCGAAGCTTGGCCAGGTGGCGGTGACGGTTGTGGTGGGTGGTGGTAGCTGTCTGAGGTGATGGTATTGGTTCTGGTGTTGGTGGTGATGCTGAAGATAGTCGTAGTGCTGATGGAAGTGCTGTTGATAGTGAGTGGTGACGGTTGTGATAGTGGTGGGTGGTGACGGTTGTGATTGTGGTGGATGTTGACGGTTGTGACGGTGGTGGGTGGTGACGGTTGGGATGGTGGTGGGTGGTGACGGTTGTGATGGTGGTGGGTGGTGACGGTTGTGATGGTTGTGGGTGGGGACGGTTGTAATGGTGGTGGGTAGTGATGGTGGTGGGTGGTGACGGTTGTGATGGTGACGGTTATGATGGTGGTGGGTGGTGACGGTTGTGATGGTGGTGGGTTGTGGCGGCGGTGGTGGGTGGTGGTGGCAGGTGTCAGTGGTGGTGGGCGGTGGTGACGGTAATGGTGGTGGGCGTTGCCCTACCAGCCCACCAGTCCATAACCTCAGCTGATATGAGACGCAGAGGTGCGACCAGCTGATGCTGTTATTGTTGTTTATCAGCTGATCCACCCCCCCCCTGCCCCAGCTGGTACAATCAGCTGTCAGGTTGTGTATTATCAGATAAAACACATTTACTACCCCAGCTGGTGCAGCTAGGTGTTAGTTTTGTTGTGTATCAAATGGTACAACACAATTACTACCCCAGCTGGTGCAATTTGCTGTTATTGTTGATGTGTATCAGACGATGCAACACCCTCCTTGCTCTAGCTGGTGCCGTTAGTTGTTGTTGTGTACCAGCTGATACAACCTTCCCCCCTTCCCCTGCCCCAGCTGGTTCAGTCAGCTGTTATTGTTGCTGTGTATATGTGGATACAATACCCTCTCAGCCGCAGCTGGTGCAGTATCTGAAGGATGGTGGGGACCAGACCGAGGGAAGGGGTTTTTGTGGGAGCTAAACGGAAGTGAGAGGGAGATGTGAGGGAGAAGACCAGAGAAGAAGAGGAAAGATGTGGGGACTAGACGAGAGAGAAAAGTGTAGGGCCCAGAAGAGAGATATAAGAGAACTATGATGTAAGGGACGAAGAGGAGCGAGTGAGTTAAAGGTGAGTGTGGGTGAGGGAAAGGTGAGTGTGGGTGAGGGAAAGGTGAGTGTGGGTGAGGGAAAGGTGAGTGTGGGTGAGGGAAAGGTGAGTGTGGGTGAGGGAAAGGTGAGTGTGGGTGAGGGAAAGGTGAGTGTGGGTGAGGGAAAGGTGAGTGTGGGTGAGGGAAAGGTGAGTGTGGGTGAGGGAAAGGTGAGTGTGGGTGAGGGAAAGGTGAGTGTGGGTGAGGGAAAGGTGAGTGTGGGTGAGGGAAAGGTGAGTGTGGGTGAGGGAAAGGTGAGTGTGGGTGAGGGAAAGGTGAGTGTGGGTGAGGGAAAGGTGAGTGTGGGTGAGGGAAAGGTGAGTGTGGGTGAGGTAAAGGTGAGTGTGGGTGAGGTAAAGGTGAGTGTGGGTGAGGTAAAGGTGAGTGTGGGTGAGGTAAAGGTGAGTGTGGGTGAGGTAAAGGTGAGTGTGGGTGAGGGAAAGGTGAGTGTGGGTGAGGGAAAGGTGAGTGTGGGTGAGGGAAATGTGAGTGTGGGTGAGGGAAAGGTGAGTGTGGGTGAGGGAAAGGTGAGTGTGGGTGAGGGAAAGGTGAGTGTGGGTGAGGGAAAGGTAAGTGTGGGTGAGGGAAAGGTAAGTGTGGGTGAGGGAAAGGTGAGTGTGGGTGAGGGAAAGGTGAGTGTGGGTGAGGGAATTTTATTCTCCTAAGATCCCTTCTAACTATAACGATAATTGTTTCCTCTTTTACCACGTGTTTCTCTGCCAGTCTCCTGGTTGCTGGCCTAATCGTAATCGATCAAGCTGTTAGTGCCCGCCGCCAGCAGTCCTACGTATGTACCACAACCCGGCCGACCAGGAACTGTTTTGATGAATCTGTTGAATTCCTTCTTGAAGACAGCCAGGGGTTCGTTGGAAATCCTCCCTTATGCGTTAAGGGAGGGTGTTGAAGAGTCATGGTCCCTTGACATTTATCAAGTTCTCTCTGTACTCATCGCTTCCCTTGTTTTCATGGGAGGCATCTTGCACCGTCTTCCAAGCCTCTTGCTTTAAGAAGTAGTAATTTAGGTGTGTAGGTTGGGGACCAATCCCTCCAGTATCTTCCAGGTGTAGATTATTAAGTATCTTTCTCACCTACGTTCTAAGGAGTACAGTTCTAGGGATTCAAGTTCTCCCGGTAACACAAGGTCCTGGTCTGAGATTATTAGAGATGTGAAGGTTCTCTGTACATTTTCCAGCTCAGCAATTTCGCCTGCCAAGAAGGGAACAATTAGAACACATCTAGAGATAACAAGTGACCTAAGAGTGCCATCATTGGCTTGGCATCTCTTGTTTTGAAGGTTCTAGTTATCCAACCTTAAAGAGTGCAGACATAGCTCCTTTGCATAAGGGAGGTAGTAGAGCACTAGCTAAAAATTAGACCAGTAGCCCTCACTTCTCACATCATAAAAATCTTTGATTGTTATAACTTCATGGACCAGCACAACCAACATAACCCGAACCAGCATGGCTTCAGAGCGGGACGATCATGCCTGTCACAGCTGCTGAACCATTATGACAGAATTACGGAGACATTGGAGGACGACCAAAACGCAGATGTGATTTACACAGATTTTGCAAAGGCGTTTGACAAATGCGATCATGGAGTGATAGCGCACAAAATGAGGGCCATAGGCATTACTGGGAAGGTAGGCAGATGAATATTTGAGTTCCTAACACACAGAACACAAAAAGTAGTAGTGAACAGGGCAAGATCCAGCATCAGCGAGGTCAAATCTCAGTGCCCCAAGGCACTATCCTGGCACCTCTGCTGTTTCTCATCCTCATAGCAGACATAGATAAAAACACCCAGCACATTTTTGTATCATCATTTGCAGATGACACTAAAATAAGCATGAAAGTCACTACGGTAGAAGACACTGAAAAATTACGGGAGGACATAAGCAGGGTTTTCCAGTGGGCAGTGGAGAACAACATGACGTTCAATGGTGATAAGTTTCAGCTGCTTAGGTATGGAAAAAAATGAAGAACTCAAAAGGAACACTATATACAAAACGCAAGAGGGTCACCACATAGAACGAAAGGAACACGTAAAGGACTTGGGAATAATTATGTCTGCTGATCTGTCTTTTAAAGACCATAACAAGACAAAGATCACAACAGCCAGGAAGATGACGGAGTGGGTATTGAGAACTTTCAAAACAAGGGAAATAATGCCGATGGTGACACTCTTCAAATCGCTAGTGCTCCCTCACTTAGAATACTGCTCTGTGTTGACGGCCCCGTTCAGGGCAGGAGAAATATCAGAGCTGGAACAAATTCAGAGATCGTTTACGGCTCACATTGAGCCATTGAAACATCTAAATTATTGGGAACGCCTTCAAGTCTTGAACATGTACTCATTGGAGCGGAGGAGAGAGAGATACATGATAATATATACTTGGAAAGTACTTGAGGGCCTGGTCCCAAATCTGCACACTGCCATAACAACATACTGGAGTGAGAGATATGGGAGAAAGTGTAAAATAAATCCAGTGAGGAGCAGGGGAGCGGTGGGGACAATACGGGAGCACTGTATTAACATCCGGGGTCCCAGACTATTCAACATCTTACCAGAAGTTATCCGAAACACGGCTGGAACCAGTGTAGAAGCCTTCAAGAGGAAACTGGACAAGTATCTTCATCGGGTGCCAGATCAACCAGGCTGTGATGGATATGTGGGGCAGCAGGCCTCCAGCAGCAACAGCCTGGTTGACCAGGCAAGCACCAGACGAGCCTGGCCCATGGCCGGGCTCAGACATTGCTCTCATTGCATACATAGGGCTAGTCTGTGTGTTTAGGGGTAATTTAATTAGTTAGCAGCACTGTTTTATTATTATTATTATTATTATTATTATTATTATTATTATTATTATTATTACTGTTGGGTTAGGTAGGTTAGGTAAGGTTCGTCAGGAAACTGAACAAGTGTTTAATGACGCGAGTCTTAGATGACGACCCGCCGTTGGAGCTTTTGGCCATCTGACTGAGGCCTTCCGCTGGCTTACCGGTAAACCCCATTAAAAATTATGGTCATAGTTATAACCATTTGTTCAATATTACTGTTATTAATATTATTATTACTGTTATTATTATTGTACTGTTATTATTATTATTACTATTATTATTATTATTACTATTATTATTATTATTATTATTATTATTATTATTATTATTATTATTGCTGCTATATATAATGCGACTGGCTACCTACCTGTTGATTGCGGCACTGGCTCAGACCAGGCCCGAGTTCTGTTATTCGGCTCAGGGGATAACATTGCCAAACATAAATTCAGCTTTCCCAGAATATCCTTCACTATGCATAAATTTTAAACAATTATCTGTGACCCGTTTTGGGAATTTTCCTACTCACGCGGACCAGCCCGGGGCCAGTAGATTGCCTGGTGGACCAGGCTGTTGTTGGCGGCCCGCTGCCCCACACGTCCATCACAGCCTTTTTAATCTGGCACACCACGACGGTCGTTAACTAGTTTCCTCTTGAAGGATTCTATACTTGTTCCAGCAACGTGTCTGATATCTACTGATGGCAGGTGTAAAAGTCTAGACCCACGGATGTTGACACAGTGCTCTCGTATTGTGCCAGAGGCTTCCCAGTTTTCCACTGGGTTTATTTTGCACTCCATCCCCCCAGATCTCTCGCTCCAGTATATTATTATGGTAGTGTGTAGGCTTGGGACCTGGCACTCCAGTATCCTCCATGTTTATATTATCAGATCTCTCTCTCTCTCTCTCTCTCTCTCTCTCTCTCTCTCTCTCTCTCTCTCTCTCTCTCTCTCTCTCTCTCTCTCTCCCCTCTCTCCAGAGAGTACACTTCCACTTCTTTATTATATTTAAATTATTAACAGCTTTCTCTCTTGGTCTACAGATGGCGCATGATGGGAGGTGTGGTGGGGCCGCCAGGCAGCGAGGGTTCCTCACAAGTCACAGGTATGGTTGACCACTTCACGTTAGTTAGTTACCAGTTGTGAAAGGCGCTTGTCGATAGACACTTGGCCTCTGTGTGTGTGTGTGTGTGTGTGTGTGTGTGTGTGTGTGTAGGTTACTGTGTTAGTGTGAGTTAAGTGTAGGTTACTGTAATACCAGTACATCTGATTTGTAACTCTGGTTGTAATCTAACACGTTGTTTTTAAACACATTCGTGCGCATCTAGTCGATCTATGTTTTTTACCGTTCGTGAGAAAATGCACTCTCGATATTTTATAACAGACGTTTTATCTTGATTGCCGAGTAATTATACGTAAATACAGGTTAATATACTGTAACAAAGGAAGCTAACCAAACCGAGAATAATAAATATATAAATTTATAAAAAAAATAGCGAGCGCAGAAATGCAGGAAGAACTTACCTTTGATATACCATTGAAGAGTTTCGAGAGTTTATCTACTCTCTGAGCCCGGCCATGGGCCAGGCTCGTCTGGTGCTTGCCTGGTCAACCAGGCTGTTGCTGCTGGAGGCCCGCTGCCCCAGATATCCATCACAGCCTGGTTGATCTGGCACCCGATGAAGATACTTGTCCAGTTTCCTCTTGAAGGCTTCTACACTGGTTCCAGCAGTGTTTCGGATATCTTCTGGTAAGATGTTGAATAGTCTGGGACCCCGGATGTTAATACAGTGCTCCCGTATTGTCCCCACCGCACCCCTGCTCCTCACTGGGTTTATTTTACACTTTCTCCCATATCTCTCACTCCAGTATGTTGTTATGGCAGTGTGCAGATTTGAGACCAGGCCCTCAAGTACTTTCCAGGTATATATTATCATGTATCTCTCTCTCCTTGATGTATGAGGCAGTATTAATAGTCTATCCATACTTGTGAAGCCTGAGGGGTTACTACAACAATGTCTGTCGAATCAAAGTTAGTCTAGCAAGGACGAATTAATGACATTTGCTGATAGATTAGTTGTTCCCTTTGTTTCACTATATCTTTATTTACTACAAGTACATGTACATGGTATACAGGCCTAGCTGACATCAGTGACATACTACTATATAGAAAGTCCCTTGTTAGGCTGAGCATTTCGGGCAGATTAGGTCAGTGTCCCAGGATGCGACCCACACCAGTCGACTAACACCCAGGTACCCATTTTACTGATGGGGAACATAGACAACAGGTGTAAAGAAACACGCCCAATGTTTCTGCCCTGGCTGGGAATCGAACCCAGGCCCTCGCCGTGTGAAGCGAGAGCTTTAGCCACCAGACCATTCACACTCCTCTGGTTCCCATGTTACTACTGATGTCTCTGATTCTCCGCTCTTCCAGTGATGTAACATCTTGCTTTCTTAACCAGTCTTTCTCAACTGTCTTTGTATGCTTGAGAGGATGAAGGCAGCGTGCTGGTGCCGCCACCTCCAGTACTGATATAAGTACAGTCATCACAATCACTTCTCGTTCGGATTCGTCAGCTTTGCACATGTATTAAATGCTCTTCAGATCACTTCCAGGTCCTCAGGTAGCACTCTGACTCTGGCCTCTGCATACTATTCTCAACCTCAAAACCTTAAATTTATTGGTGTGTAATACCAATAGCTCTTGCTGACCCATTATTGAAGCATGCGAGAAGTCTTCCTGCAGTAACTCATTTTATTGTGTCATTTGAAAGTATTGACACGGGAATCTCTTTCATTTACATATATCAAGAATAAAATGGGTCTAATAAATGAGCGTTGTGGTGATGGCTCTGTAGGATTGCGGACTACTTGCAGCAAGGCTGAGTAACCAGGCAATCGACAGGCTGTGTCCTCAGGCCAGGCTGCTTGGGTACACTAACTGTGTAAACACAGCAAATCTAATATCAAAACCTGGTCGAAGTTGTGGTTGCTGGGGTTGAGGAAGCAATCCACACGGCGAATAATAAAGTAAAACTAAAAACAGTTTCTAGTGAAGTAAGAGTTCAAGGTCACCAAGGCAACGAGTACTATTGTTTGTCAAGTACCATCCATGGGGACGACAAGGAGTCTACCTGGAGTACTATTGTTTGTCAAGTACCATCCATGGGGACGACAAGGAGTCTACCTGGAGTACTATTGTTTGTCAAGTACCATCCATGGGGACGACAAGGAGTCTACCTGGAGTACTATTGTTTGTCAAGTACCATCCATGGGGACGACAAGGAGTCTACCTGGAGTACTATTGTTTGTCAAGTACCATCCATGGGGACGACAAGGAGTCTACCTGGAGTACTATTGTTTGTCAAGTACCATCCATGGGGACGACAAGGAGTCTACCTGGAGTACTATAGTTTGTCAAGTACCATCCATGGGGACGACAAGGAGTCTACCTGGAGTACTATTGTTTGTCAAGTACCATCCATAATGACGACGAGTACTATTGCTTGTCAAGTACCATACCTTTGATATACCTTTGAAGAGTTTCCAGAGTTTCTCTACTCTCTGAGCCCGGCCATGGGCCAGGCTCGTCTGGTGCTTGCCTGGTCAACCAGGCTGTTGCTGCTGGAGGCCCGCTTCCTCTTGAAGACTTTTACACTTGTTCCAGCCGTGTTTTTGATATCTTCTGGTAAGATGTTGAATAGTCTGGGACCCCAGATATTAATAGTGTTCTCTTATTGTCCCCACCGCACCCCTGCTCCTCACTGGGTTTATCCTACATGACCTATCCCACACACGAAATATGGAAGTCATGGAGATAGCATATGATCACAGGGCGAGACGAGGGTGTTGTGGGGGTCGCGGCAGAATATGGTAGGGAAATTGTGGATAGGTGATGAGGGTGTGGTGGGGGTCGCGGCAGAATATGGTAGGGAAATTGTGGATAGGTGATGGGGGTGTGGTGGGGGAAATGTAGTCCTTTTTTATTAAATGAGAATTAGTTACAGCCACAGTGTGATGGGGGTGGCTGGAGAGGGGGTGTAGGGTTGGGGGAAGGGGGATCTAGTGGAGGGGAGGAATGAGGTTTGTGGGGTGGGGGTTTTAGTGGTGGGGGTGGTGTTTAGTTTCGTCCTGTGGTTCAGCGTCCTGCCTGTAACATTACCCCATCCCTGATGCAACACCTCCCATCCTACCTCCCCCTCCGCCCATCTCCCCTCCCATCCTCCCTCCCCTCCGCCCATCTCCCCTCCCATCCTCCCTCCCCTCCGCCCATCTCCCCTCCCATCCTCCCTCCCGCTCCGCCCATCTCCCCTCCCATCCTCCCTCCCCCTCCGCCCATCTCCCCTCCCATCCTCCCTCCCACTCCGCCCATCTCCCCTCCCCTCGCTAACCATTCCCACTCCTTCCCCTCCCCATCAGTACCCATCCCAGGGGCATAAAGCCACGTGATGCACAACAAACCATTATTTTTGACGACGTTTCTCACAGTATTGATCCACATTAAATCTTGATGAAGGTCACTCATGAACGAAACATTGATGAAGGTCACTCATGAACGAAACATTGATGAATCTTAATGAACGAAACATTGATGAATCTTAATAATGAACGAAACATTGATGAAGGTCACTCATGAACGAAACATTGATGAAGGTCACTCATGAACGAAACATTGATGAAGGTCACTCATGAACGAAACATTGATGAAGGTCACTCATGAACGAAACATTGATGAAGGCCACTCATGAACGAAACATTGATGAAGGTCACTCATGAACGAAACATTGATGAAGGTCACTCATGAACGAAACATTGATGAAGGTCACTCATGAACGAAACATTGATGAAGATCACTCATGAACGAAACATTGATGAAGGTCACTCATGAACGAAACATTGATGAAGGTCACTCATGAACGAAACATTGATGGTCACTCATGAACGAAACATTGATGGTCACTCATGAACGAAACATTGATTGTCACTCATGAACGAAACATTGATGAAGGTCACTCATGAACGAAACATTGATGAAGGTTACTCATGAACGAAACATTGATGGTCACTCATGAACGAAACATTGATGGTCACTCATGAACGAAACATTGATGAAGGCCACTCATGAACGAAACATTGATGAAGGTTACTCATGAACGAAACATTGATGGTCACTCATGAACGAAACATTGATGGTCACTCATGAACGAAACACTGATGGTCACTCATGAACGAAACATTGATGGTCACTCATGAACGAAACATTGATGGTCACTCATGAACGAAACGTTGATGAAGATCACTCATAAACGAAACATTGATGAATCTTAATAATGAACGAAACATCGATGAAGGTCACTGGTGTAGCAGCGCTTCCTCCATGGTGTGCCAGATCAACCAGGCTGTGATGGATATGTGCGGTGACCTTGGAAAACATGCTTAGGGTGTCCAGGTATCCCTCCCTGCTGGCCCCTCACCCTGCGTATTGTGTCTGTTCTTCCCAACTATCCATCCCTTACTTCCCTCCCACTGTCCAAACTATCCATCCCTTACTTCCCTCCCACTGTCCAAACTATCCATCCCTTACTTCCCTCCCACTGTCCAAACTATCCATCCCTTACTTCCCTCCCACTGTCCAAACTATCCATCCCTTACTTCCCTCCCACTGTCCAAACTCTCCATCCCTTACTTCCCTCCCACTGTCAAAACTCTCCATCCCTTACTTCCCTCCCACTGCCCAAACTATCCATCCTTACTTCCTCCCACTGTCCAAACTCTCCATCCCTTACTTCCCTCCCACTGTCCAAACTATCCATCCCTTACTTCCCTCCCACTGTCCAAACTCTCCATCCCTTACTTCCCTCCCACTGCCCAAACTATCCATCCCTTACTTCCTCCCACTGTCCAAACTCTCCATCCTTACTTCCTCCCACTGTCCAAACTCTCCATCCCTTACTTCCCTCCCACTGTCCAAACTCTCCATCCCTTACTTCCCTCCCACTGTCCAAACTATCCATCCCTTACTTCCCTCCCACTGTCCAAACTATCCATCCTTACTTCCTCCCACTGTCCAAACTATCCATCCCTTACTTCCTCCCACTGTCCAAACTATCCATCCCTTACTTCCCTCCCACTGTCCAAACTATCCATCCCTTACTTCCCTCCCACTGTCCAAACTCTCCATCCCTTACTTCCCTCCCACTGTCCAAACTCTCCATCCCTTACTTCCCTCCCACTGTCCAAACTATCCATCCCTTACTTCCCTCCCACTGTCCAAACTATCCATCCCTTACTTCCCTCCCACTGTCCAAACTATCCATCCCTTACTTCCCTCCCACTGTCCAAACTATCCATCCCTTACTTCCCTCCCACTGTCCAAACTACCCATCTCTTACTTCCCTCCCACTGTCCAAACTATCCATCCCTTACTTCCCTCCCACTGTCCAAACTATCCATCCCTTACTTCCCTCCCACTGTCCAAACTCTCCATTCCTTACTTCCCTCCCATCCTTTACATTTTGTTAGTTCCGCTGATATTTTCCTCCCAGTAGGCCGGTGCCGGACTGATCAGTGAGGCTGTTAGTGTCTGCTGCATGTAGGTCAACTATTATGCTTACTATCATGGTCCCCTCGTAAAGACAGGAGTCTGTTGATAATTTAACTTACATCTGGAAACCAGCAGGCTGCTAGCAGCAATAGCCTCGTTGATCAGGTAAGCAGCATGCGAGCCGGGCTGCAGGAGTAGAAAAAAATCGAAATTTATGAAAGATATATCAGAGATTATTTGGACACTTACCTGTGAGCGGCTACGAGGGTTATTCTGCCTTCTGAACCATGGCATAAAGCTAGACGTAACAGATTTCCCTGTTGACCATCTGGTCAACCAGGCTGTTCCTGCTAGTGCTTATTGAGTGTATATGTACTTGTTGCACCCTCCTTTTCAGTGGGGATATTTTGCACTGGTATCATGCTTTCTGATCTCTTAAATAATGGTAATTTAATTCCTGTAGTGTACTTGTAGTCGCCCCCCCCCACTGGTAATGGTTGTTCAGCAACTGACTAGAGTAAAGCAGGGTGGTGAAGGCAGAAAACATTTTCATTGGAACGGCAGGCCTGGCACACCAACTGACCAACATTCGTACTAATTCCGTAGAATTCGAAAAAGAAATTGAAAACCTGGCCGCTCACTCAGCACCTAGACAACACATTCATTGAATTCCCTATGAATAAAAAGTGCAAAGTACTACTAGCACGAGCCCTCAGTATTCTTTGGGAAAAGAGTCTAGATCGAAGTGAAATACCAGAGACCTTAAAGAGTGACAACATAGCTCCTCTATATAAGGGAGTTAGTGAAGCTCTAGCCTAAAATTACAGACCAGTAGCCCTAACTTTTCACATCATAAGAATCTAAGAGTGATGGAGATGTCAGATTACAAACTTCGTTGAACAGCAGATCAACCAGGCTGTGATGGATATGTGGGGCAGCGGGCCTCCAGCAGCAACAGCCTGGTTGACCAGGCAAGCACCAGACGAGCCTGGCCCATGGCCGGGCTCAGAGAGTAGATAAACTCTCGAAACTCTTCAAAGGTATATCAAAGGTAAGGTAAGCACAGTCTGCCTGTCACGGCTGCTGAACCACTGACAGAATTACTGAGGCGTTGACGAAAACCAAAAGGCAGATGTGATATACACCGATTTTGCAAACACGTTTAACAAATGCGATCGAAATAGATTCTTGTTATCCAACCTATTATTTTCCTTGTTTTGATAGTTATACTTTTTGCGCCTCTAATGCCTGCCCTTGCCTACTCTTCCTCCCTTCCCTCTCATAGTCCAGCTGCTGATAACACCCTCCTCCCCTCCCACTACCAACGGAAGTTACTAACACAACAACAGTGACTGTTAAAACTATACCAGCTATCAATACTCTAGTTATGACAGTCTAGAAATCTCTCTCTCTCTCTCTCTCTCTCTCTCTCTCTCTCTCTCTCTCTCTCTCTCTCTCTGCCATCACACATCACTACCACAATGCGTCACCACCATCATGCCTCCCGCAGGAAGTGACACTAAAAGCATGTCAACAGTACTCTCCGTGGGCGGCATGAACATACCTGAAGGATGTTTTCAGAGGTCAACAACCCCCCCCCCTTTCCCCATCGCGACCCGGTTCCAGACCAGGCCTCCTGGTAAATCAAGGCTTCATCATCTAGGATGTTACTGCTGGCTGCACGCAGTCCGACGTAGAGCCCACAGCCTGGTTGATCAAGAGCTAACTTGAAGAGCTTATCAACTTTTCCCTTAAAAATGGCTAGAGGTCTGTTGGTAATTCTCCATTAAGTATGAATGGATGGCGTTGAAGAGTCTAAACACCTTACACTTATTGTGCTGTTAGTGCATACATAATACATAGCATCTCTGGCGAGCGATCTTGCTTTTATAAGGAGTGGTTTGTGTGTGCAGTGGGACAAGTCCCTTTGGGACTTTCCAGGTGTAAAAAAAGATAACTTTCTTTGGATGGTTAATAACCTAGTTATCCTGGGTTAACCCAGGATAACTTAAGAAAGTCAAGCAGAATATTGCATCTTTCTCTCGCCTACGTACCATGGAGTAAGGATCAAGGGGCTTTAGACGTTCTCAGTAATTAAAATGACACCAGCGTGAGCATATTGACACCAGCATGGGCGTGGTGACACCAGCGTGGGCGTGGTGACACCAGCATGGGCGGAAGGGTGGGTCACCGGAAGCTGGGCCCACCTCCACCCAAGCAGAGACGCAACTTACCTCTGCTCGTGTGCTTACCTTGTTGTGTTTGCAGGGGTCGATTCATAGTTCCTGGCCCCTCCTCTACTACTAACCGCATACCGTCCTTTTTCCTGATCTAGAGAAACTAAGTCTCAGGTCTCGTAGATCTTAATTAACTTTTCATGTTTCATTAAATATAAATGAAATGTAGGCATTTATAAATTATTATTATTATTATTAAGTTTAAGAAGGAAGGGGAGGATAGCTCCAGTTCCTTGGTTCAAGAGACCTTCTCTGGCATCAAGGTACATTTCTAAAAGAGAGGGAAGATATCTACTTACTATATACCTTTGATATACCTTTGAAGAGTTTCGAGAGTTTATCTACTCTCTGAGCCCGGCCATGGGCCAGGTTCGTCTGGTGCTTGCCTGGTCAACCAGGTTGTTGCTGCTGGAGGCCCGCTGCCCCACATATCCATCACAGCCTGGTTGATCTGGCACCTGGTGAAGATACTTGTCCAGTTTCCTCTTGAAGGCTTCTACACTGGTTCCAGCCGTGTTTCGGATATCTTCTGGTAAGATGTTGAATAGTCTGGGACCCCGGATGTTAATACAGTGCTCCCGTATTGTCCCCACCGCACCCCTGCTCCTCACTGGGTTTATTTTACACTTCCTCCCATATCTCTCACTCCAGTATGTTGTTATGGCAGTGTGCAGATTTGGGACCAGGCCCTCAAGTACTTTCCAGGTATATATTATCATGTATCTCTCTCTCTTTCCACAATGTTTTGGAGATTTTTTTTTAACCTATCATACCTGCTGCTGCTGCTGCTGTGTGTGTGCGTGCGTGCGCGCGCTTACCTAATTGTGTGTGTGTTATCCGATTTTTCTCAACAGTTTTGTGTGTGCAGTTCATGTATCAGGTATCTCATCAAGACTGTCCAGGTGTCCAGGACACAGGGTAGAATCCAGGACACAGGGTAGAGTCCAGGACACATGGTAGAGTAAAGGACACAGGGTAGAGTCCAGAACACAGGGTAGAGTCCAGGACACAAGGGTTGAGTCCAGGACACAGGGTAGAGTCCAGGACACAGGGTAGAGTCCAGGACACAGGGTAGAGTCCAGGACACAGGGTAGAGTCCAGGACACAGGGTAGAGTCCAGGACACAGGGTAGAGTCCAGGACACAGGGTCAGAGTCCAGGACACAGGGTAGAGTCCAGGACACAGGGTAGAGTCCAGGACACAGGGTAGAGTCCAGGACAAGGGTAGAGTCCAGGACACAAGGGTAGAGTCCAGGACACAGGGTAGAGTCCAGGACACAGGGTAGAGTCCAGAACACAGGGTAGAGTCCAGGACACAGGGTAGAGTCCAGGACACAGGGTAGAGTCCAGGACACAAGGGTAGAGTCCAGGACACAGGGTAGAGTCCAGGACACAGGGTAGAGTCCAGGACACAGGGTAGAGTCCAGGACACAAGGGTAGAGTCCAGGACACAGGGTAGAGTCCAGGACACAGGGTAGAGTCCAGGACACAGGGTAGAGTCCAGGACACAGGGTAGAGTCCAGGACACAAGGGTAGAGTCCAGGACACAAGGGTAGAGTCCAGGACACAGAAACACCAGCAGCAACTGCAACCTCAGTAGGCAGAGTGGTAGCGAAAACTGGGAGTAAGATCCAGGCGATTGAGAGAGGAAGGGGGGAGAGGAGGGGGTACAACCCTAGTAGAGGATTGATGGCAGCATCACTCAGTGGTGTGTGGGGCCCTGGTGGCCCCAGGGGTGCCATGCATCATGACGACACCGGCGCCACCACCTCATCACTCTCGGTACCCCAACACACACACACACACACACACACACACACACACACACACACACACACACACACACACACACACACACACACACACACATGACACAGCTATGACTCGACCCCTGCAACCACAAATAGGTGAGTACACACACACACACACACACACACACACACACACACAAACACAAACATCTCAATCAAGTAAAAAGACCTTGGGGTGAGTATAACACCAGGAACATCTCCTGAGGCGCACATCAACCAAATAACTGCTGCAGCATATGGGCGCCTAGCAAACCTAAGAACAGCATTCCGACATCTTAATAAAGAATCGTTCAGGACCCTGTATACTGTGTACGTTAGGCCCATACTGGAGTATGCAGCACCAGTTTGGAACCCACACATAGCCAAGCACGTGAAGAAGCTCGAGAAAGTGCAAAGGTTTGCAACAAGACTAGTCCCGGAGCTAAGGGGTATGTCCTACGAGGAGAGGTTAAGGGAAATCGACCTGACGACACTGGAGGACAGGAGAGATAGGGGGGGACATGATAACAACATATAATATACTGAGAGGAATTGACAAAGTGGACAGAGACAGAATGTTCCAGAGATGGGACACAGCAACAAGGGGACACAGTTGGAAGTTGAAGACTCAGATGAATCACAGAGATGTTAGGAAGTATTTCTTCAGTCACAGAGTGGTCGGGAAGTGGAATAGTTTAGGAAGTGATGTAGTGGAGGCAGGCTCCATACGTAGCTTTAAGAAGAGGTATGATAAAGCTCATGGCGCAGGGAGAGTGACCCAGTAGCGGCCGGTGAAGCGGCGGGGCCAGGAGCTATGCATCGACCCCTGCAACCACAACTAGGTGAGTACACACACAATGAGTGTCTGGCTACACAACCACGTAGTGGCGACCAGGACAGTCTGGCTGCAGTTGATGATACAAATAAAGATTAGTCCAACATAAAAGAATAACAGTTGCATTACCCTGACTGGACCAGATCATCCAGTCCCAAACCTGTAAAATACCATAGCAACATACTGCAGTGAGAGGGACGCCAGGAAGTACAACATAGTAAAGAAGATGTGTTGCTGTTTGAAGGTTATGCTCAACACTACGATTTATATACTATTTTGACAAGAAATTATATTAAGACTTAGAAAAAACTCAGGATTGATGACTGAAGATGACCCTGGGAGGTCACCACCCTTCAGCCCTGGTTCAGTGATGACTGTAGATGGCCCTGGGAGGTCACCACCCTTCAGCCCTGGTTCAGTGATGACTGTAGATGGCCCTGGGAGGTCACCACCCTTCAGCCCTGGTTCAGTGATGACTGTAGATGGCCCTGGGAGGTCACCACCCTTCAGCCCTGGTTCAGTGATGACTGTAGATGACCCTGGGTCACCTAGCTGCTACAGTTCAGTAATCTTCAGGAAAAAATAACGGAAACGTGAAGGTTGGAAAGAGGCGGAAACGATTACCTCTTAAGGTCAATGTACGATACAGCCTCTGAAGACTATATACGTACATAGTAATGTATGCAAAACTATATTTCATGTACGTAAAGGCAGTATAATTCATGTACATAGAAAAAGTGCAGACGTAAGGAATGTTTGAGGGTCTGGGTGTGGGTGGTGGTTCTTTCTAGGTTCAACCTGGGATAACCCAACATTCTAACAAGACGTATTTACGTCATGTTAGAATGCAACAAAGACAATGCCTGATCAGCCGGGATGTGGTGCTTACATTGGATTTTGTGCGGCTAGCACCAACAATCTGATTGGTTAAGCCATTCGGACCAGTCTACAAGGGCATTGACCCTCGGAACACTCTCCAGGTAGACTTCAGGTACCTTCCTAGAATCAATAGAACATCTAAGCTATTGAGATCCCTTCAAAACACTTGTAATAATGCGCGTGCAAACACACACACACACACACACACACACACACACACACACGACCAGCGAAGAGTGAAGAGGCGGGGACAGGAGCTATGACTTGACCCCTGCAACCACAGTTAGGTGAGTACGCACACACACACACTGCACTTTATAACAACTTACAACAGTGAGAGAGAGAGAGAGAGAGATGAGGATGTGAAGAATAAATGCAGTAAAGAACGGGGGTCAACTTCCCCGCGGCTCGGTCTGAGACCAGGCCTCATGGTGCATCAGGGTCTGATCAACCAGGCTGTTACTGCTGGCCGCACGCAGACTGACGTACGAACCACAGCCTAGTTGGTCAGGTACTGTTTTCCAATGGGCAGCAGAGAACAATATGATGTTCAATGAAGACAAATTCCAACTACTCCGTTATGGAAAACTGGAGGAAATAATAACTAGGACTGAGTATACTACAAACTCCAATCACACAATAGAGCGGAAAAGCAATGTGAATGACCTGGGTGTGGTAATGTCCGAAGATCTCACCTTCAAGGACCACAACAATGCCACTATCACATCTGCGAGGAAACTGATAGGATGGATAATGAGAACATTCAAGACAAGAGATGCCAAGCCAATACCTTATATACCTTTGATATACCTTTGAAGAGTTTCGAGAGTTTATCTACTCTCTACTTTCATGCCCGGCCATGGGCCAGGCTCGTCTGGTGCTTGCCTGGTCAATCAGGCTGTTGCTGCTGGAGGCCAGCTGCCCCACATATCCATCACAGCCTGGTTGATCTGGCACCCGATGAAGATACTTGTCCAGTTTCCTCTTGAAGGCTTCTACACTGGTTCCAGCCGTGTTTCGGATAACTTCTGGTAAGATGTTGAATAGTCTGGGACCCCAGATGTTAATACAGTGCTCCCGTATTGTCCCCACCGCTCCCCTGCTCCTCACTGGATTTATTTTACACTTTCTCCCATATCTCTCACTCCAGTATGTTGTTATGGCAGTGTGCAGATTTGGGACCAGGCCCTCAAGTACTTTCCAAGTATATATTATCATGTATCTCTCTCTCCTCCGCTCCAATGAGTACATGTTCAAGACTTGAAGGCGTTCCCAATAATTTAGATGTTTCAATGGGTCAATGTGAGCCGTAAACGATCTCTGAATTTGTTCCAGCTCTGATATTTCTCCTGCCCTGAACGGGGTCGTCAGCACAGAGCAGTATTCTAAGTGAGGGAGCACTAGCGATTTGAAGAGTGTCACCATCGGCATTATTTTCCTTGTTTTGGAAGTTCTCAATACCCACCCCGTCATCTTCCTGGCTGTTGTGATCTTTATCTTGTTATGGTCTTTAAAAGACAGATCAGCAGACATAATTATTCCCAAGTCCTTTACGTGTTCCTTTCGTTCTATGTGGTGACCCTCTTGCGTTTTGTATATAGTGTTCCTTTTGAGTTCATTTTTTTCCATACCTAAGCAACTGAAACTTATCACCATTGAACGTCATGTTGTTCTCCACTGCCCACTGGAAGACCCTGCTTATGTCCTGTAATTTTTCAGTGTCCTCTATCGTAGTGACTTTCATGATTATTTTAGTGTCATCTGCAAATGATGATACAAAAGTGTGCTGGGTGTTTTTATCTATGTCTGCTATGAGGATGAGAAACAGCAGAGGTGCCAGGACAGTGCCTTGGGGCACTGAGTTTTTGACCTCGCTGATGCTGGATCTTGCCCTGTTCACTACTACTTTTTGTGTTCTGTGTGTTAGGAACTCAAAAATCCACCTGCCTACCTTCCCCGTAATGCCCATGGCCCTCATTTTGTGCGCTATCACTCCATGATCGCCTTTGCAAAATCTGTGTAAATCACATCTGCGTTTTGGTCCTTTTTAAATCACTTGTTCTCTCTAGGCTAGAATACTGCTGTACATTAGCATCCCCATTCAAGGCAGGTGAAATTGCAGATCTAGAGAATGTACAGAGAACCTTTACTGCACGTATAAGTTACATCAAACACCTTAACTACTGGGAACGCCTGGAAGCACTAGACTTATATTCACTGGAGCGCAGGCGCGAGAGATATATCATAATCTCCACCTGGCAGATTCTGGAGGGACTGGTCCCTAATATGCACACAGAAATCACTCCATATGAAAGCAAAAGACTTGGCAGACGGTGCAACATACCCCAGTGAAAAGTAGGGGCGCCACTGGTACACTAAGAGAAAAACACAATAAGTGTCCGGGGCCCAAGACTGCTCAACAGCCTCCCACCAGCCATAAGGGGCATTACCAACAGACCTTTGGTTGACTTCAAGAGGGAGCTGGACAGATACCTAAAGTCAGTGCCAGATCAGCCGGGCTGTGGTTCGTACGTTGGACTACGTGCAGCCAGCAGTAACAGCCTCGTTGATCAGGCCCTGATCCACCGTGAGGCCTGGTCATAGACCGGGCCGCGGGGACGTCGATCCCCGGAATACCCTCCAGGTAGGTACCTGTCCAGTGCCTTCTTGAAGACAGTCAGACAGTATTCTCTCAACTGCGGTGGTTGACGCGTCTTCAGTTGCCCTGCGAGACAACACTTTGATTATTACCTGCTCGAAGTACTTATCAGGCAGGTTGTGATGGGTTGCGAAGGCCTGCAGGAAGCTAGCAACAACAGCCTGATTGGCGAATCAGTCAACAATGAAGGTTGTCCTCGAGCCGACCTTCGAAAGTAGAACTATAGAAGTTAGTCACAGGTATGGTTGTCTGCGACCCACACCAGTGGGCTAAAACACAGGTACCTTTTCATTGCTAGGTGGGCAGGGGCAGTAGGCGTGTAAGGAAATTTGCCTCGTTGTCGGTATTAGGAACAGAAAACCTGAGCGCGCTGTTTTGAGTGGAATACTCTCACCAGTGAGCTAGGCAGCACCCCGTGAGGGAGAAGCTGGATGTGGGGGGGTTGGATGTTCCTCCCTCACATTATTCTCTCCATCACTCACTGTTGCGTAGAGTTACACACCATCCTCTGCCCTCCCCTCCCTCTCATCCCCTAACCAACTCAACCACCGTCCCCCTCCCATATCTCCAACCCTTGCCTCCCCTCCTCTCCTACCCTCACTCCATTCCTCCACTGTCCCTCCCATTCCTCCCTCTCCTATACCCCGAAGTTGCCTGTAGTCATCACTCCCGCATCCCGGTCCCAGATGTGGCCTCCGTGTTGTCTTCCCGGTCCACCAGTGTTGGAGGTAGCAGCATAACCCACCGTAGGCACTTCAGCTCGCTTGATCAGGAAGTAACTTGAACAACTTAATAAGTTCCATTTGAAGACTTCTAGGCGGCCGTTGGTAATTTCAAACCATTTATATTTCAATAACAGCTACTTAAACTGCATGAACGAGAGAGAGAGAGAGAGAGAGAGAGACGCCCAGACATGTCAAGTAAACTCAAGTTATTCAGAAGGAAAACGTTTCCATCTCTCTCTCCATCCCCTCCCCTGCAGCTTGCAACAGAGCTCCACCTCCTGCAGCTTGCAACAGAGCTCCACCCCCTGCAGCTTGCAACAGAGCTCCACCCCCTGCAGCTTGCAACAGAGCTCCACCCCCTGCAGCGTGTCCTGAAGGGACCTGGTGGGAGGTGGGGGACTGAGGAATGTTTTTTTTTTTGTGCGAGTCTGAGGTCGTGTTTTTGAGGCGGGGCTGGTCGCCGGCTCACTGCCCTAATGACCGGACGTGACAGCAGACTCCACTTCCGCTACCATGATGCTGCCTCTGAGATGATCTTTCTCTCTCTCCCTAACTGTCTCTCTCACTCTCTCCCTCTCCTTGATTGTCTCTCTCTCACTCTGTGTCAGACTCTTGACACTCTATCTCTAACACTGACACTTTCTATCTCTGTGTTCCATTCTTTTGTTCATTACTCTCTTCATCTTTCGTTCTTTCCCTCCTTGATATTCTTTTTTTCCCGTGTCAAAGGAAATGTAAGAGAAACACTTATCGTCTTTCCTACCTCCTCCATTCCTTTCGTTAAAACAGCGATTATCACCTGACCGTCTTCCCTTTCTTTGTGTTTCACTTTGACTTCATTGTGTTCGTCTTTTTACTGGTCGTTAAGCGTTTGTCCTGTGACTGGATTCGAGAGTTTCACGTCTTGTTCATTACTTGATCAACCGGACTGTTGTTGCTGATGCCCGCAGGCTGACATAACCATTACAGCGGCTGATCTGTCACTTCCTGCTGCAGAAACTTGTTCAGGTTCCTCTTGAAGACTTGTACCTTCTTTTTTGAGGCAATGTTTCTAATATCTTCTGGTAGCAGGTTGGAGAGTCTTTAACCACGAATGTTGACACATTCTTCTCATAGTTGTGGTTGTTAAATCCTTGCTCTTCACAGAGTTTATTCGTTCTTCTTTCTGTATCTCCCATTCCAGTATCTTCCATATCCTTATTGTAATATATCGATCTCGCCTATATATACTGGCTCCCTCACTCGCGTGTGTTAGTGTAATTTGTAAATGGTCCAAGTCGGACCGAAACGTCGTCATAATCTTCTCTCAACTATGTGCGGGTTATTTGTGTATATATTTCTCCGTTTCAGAAAACACATTTCAAGAGCTCTTCTTGTACTCTGGAAGCTGAGCCTGGAGTCACAATCCACAAGGTTTATAAAACAAGAGACTAATAATGTTACACAAGGTGATGTGCAAGAGGCGGGTTTGTGCTTTTTAAAAAATTACAAAACCTAATTTGTAATAAAGTACTCTACGTTTATAAATCGTGAACGTAATTGTATCATTGTATACCAAGACAGTATCAAGAAACGCAATTATACTCGAAGATAATTATAATTATTACAAGCCGTGGGAATTGTGGCGGTGGGGGTGGCTGTGGTGAGAATAGTGGTAGTAGTGGTTATTGTTGGGATGGTGGTTGTTCTGAAGGTGGGGATGGTTGTTGCTGTGATAGTGAATTATTATTATTATTATAATCAAAAAGAAACGCTAAACCTGTGATAGTGAAGCTAATAAGAATGGGCAGTAATGGTGGCACTGTGGAAGGGAAATTGTTGTAGTGTTTGTGGGTAAGAAATATTTTTTTTTTTTTTTTATTTAGCAAAATTAATTACATTGGCGATGTGTTGCTACCGTTGTCTTCAACGAGCATCCTCTGTGCATAAGAGTAATTACTATCAAATATCTGGTGGTCTTAAAAGAGGGCACTAAACAAGTTCCTTAAATCAGTGCCTGACTATCCGTGCTGTGGTTCGTACGTTGGGCTGCATTCTACTAGCAGTAACAGCCTTGTTGATAAGACTGATCCTCTAGGAGGCCTGATCGGAAACGTCCTTCGGGTATATTTCAGGTATATAATAGTTACATAGTGGGAACAAAATGTAGGTGTGGTTATGTGTGGTATTCTATCACAGGATGGGTTGCATATCAGTTGAGGTCTTGGCTACATCCTAGGTAATAACGGAAAAGTACTCTTGACGTTCTTGACTTTATTGAGTAGTAAGTAATGGAAGCCACGAGTATTACCCGGTTGAAGTTAACTGTGGCCCGTTCTGAACAGTGCTGACATTCATACATACTGGTCAGATGCAGGTTCGAAAATTTGTGTATGCAGTAATTTCGCAAAAATCATTCTGAACCTAACGAAAAAAATATATTTCATTGTGTTTGTTTATTATTAAATTATTGTAAACGTGTCAAAAATATATTTAGTTTAATTAGGCTAAATTAAATTGTGCTTGTTATAATAAGGTTATGTAAGTTTTCTAAGATTCTTTTGGTGCAAAATTATAAATTTTTACATTAACGTAAATGAAAAAAAAATATCTTCAAACGTATAAGAGAATTTTTTAGAAAGGACTTAATTTTAGATGAGTTTTTACCTATTAGGCACGACATATATATATATATATATATATATATATATATATATATATATATATATATATATATATATATATATATATATATTGTGGGACCAATAGCCTCGGAGAAGTGGATAAAAAGGCTTCAAGGAAGAATATTTGGATTTCTTCCTGAAGCCATTTGAATATTCCAATTTCCCTACCACTGGTCTCAGACCGAGCCGCGGGGGCGTTGACCTCCGAAACCCTCTCCAGGTAAACTCCAGGTAACCCCAGCTTTTCATTTTTTTACCAATAGGTATTATTTTATTACATAATATGGTACAAAAGATTTAAGATATACATGTACATTGGTGATATAAAGATGGCATATACAGTACATGAGGTGTGCCTAGCTCCAGCCAGGTCAGGTCACATTCACTTAAGGAAGGAGCACGGCATCTGACCTAGTAGCACAAGCTAGTCAGGATCAACTCACACCCACCCGCACCCACTCATACCAATGCTTTCCTATATCCTTCCTGAATCTGAATTTATCCAACTTAAAACCATTGCTGCGAGTCCTGTCAATACTAGATATTTTTAGCACGCTATTTACATCCCCTTTTTATTCCTGTTTTCCATTTATACACCTCATTCATATCCCCCCCTAATTCTACACCTTTCTAGAGAGTGCAGATTCAGGGCCCTCAGTCTATCCTAATAGGGAAGATTTCTGTTACATGGGATCAACTTAGTCATCCTCCTCTGTACGCACGACATGGTGATCAAAACTGTGCAGCATAATCTAGATGAGGCCTAACCAAGGATATATAGAGTTGAAGAACAACCTGAGGACTCTTATTATTTATGCTTCTTGATATGAAGCCAAGGATTCTGTTCGCTTTATTGCGAACACTTATGCACTGCTGTCTTGGTTTTAGATTACTGCTAACCAGAACTCCTAAATCCTTTTCGCAATCAGTAGTATTAAAATCTACATTATTTAGTATATATGTGGCATGGTTATTGTCCTGTCCAATATTTAGAACTTTGCATTTATCTATATTAAACTGCATCTGCCACTTCTCCGACCACTGCATCAGTCTTTTCAAATCTTCCTGGAGTGCTCTAATGAATGAATTGGACGGCCTATTTTGGTATCATCTATGTCGTTTATGCACTCTTTTTCCCATGAGCCAAGGGTCTCCGAGCCTATGGGAACAAGCATATAATGATGGGTAAGTTCTCCGTACTTTCTTGACTTTTGGGACTCCCTGAAACTGGCAGCTCCTTCCGTCCTGGTGTATTGGAAATAGATATCAGCCAAGGTAGATGCACATGTATAGTCCCACATCATCTGCTTGCCGTCTGTCCAGGCTTGAAGGGTGATACCATCTAGACGCTTTTGGCTGCCATCAGATCTGCATAGTTGGGGTGGCTCCCTTACTGCTGGGCATCCGGCTGTTGTGAGGCTCCTCTTGCAATCTTTCCCTCTGATTAACGACACACAATACCATGGTACCCGAATCGGTCTGCTGCTTCAATGCCACAAATACACTTGTGTTCGGCGAGAATAGGGGCGGCAAGTCGAAGGGCAACACCAATGCGGATGGTGTGTGTGTGTGTGTGTGTATATACATGCTCATATGTATATACGTACACACACATTTACGTAAATTTGTGCAGTATGCATTCATAGTTTATGAAGAGGGTTGTAGGAAGGGGTGATTGAAGTAGTGACGAGGGGTGGTTAAGGTGGGACAGTAATGGTGGGGGTGGTACATGGTGGTAGTAATACCATGGACACTTCTCCTTCCACAAAAACTAATGGAATCTGTCGAACTAATTGAGGTAGAGACACACAGTCAGTTAAAACGAAAGGAATAATACACAACAAGAAGAAAGAGAATGCCGGGTTAATTTACATATTATCCCGTTAGTCACACGTGTGAGTGAGAGACATTCCCGGGGAGGGGTTATCTGGTGGCCAAGGATTCTCTCTCTCTCTCTCTCTCTCTCTCTCTCTCTCTCTCTCTCTCTCTCTCTCTCTCTCTCTCTCTCTCTCTCTCTCTCTCTCTCTCTCTTTACACAGGGTTTGACAAGGTTAGTTTAAGGATCCCTAGCTTTATTCATAAGCTATTTACAAGTTAAGGGTTCCTAACTTTATTAACAAGCTAAGAGCTGTTAGTGAAGTTGCTGCTTTCTGCCCGTCTTGTGGTATAGAAGCTTGCTTCTCGCTGTCCTCGAAGTGGAGCCAAGTGTGGTACTTTGACAATGTTGGCCTTGTACATAACAGTAAGGCCACCCACATCCCTCGTGTTGAAGGCTCTGCTGAAATGACAAATCTATCCAGGATGGGTCCATGCGAGAGATGAGACGTCTTGCTCTGTTCTCTACTCTGTCAAGCAGTCGCAGATGAGAGGGGGGCAGGCAAACCAATAAAGTGGAGCATACTCAAGGTGTGAGCGTACTTGTGCCTCATACAGAATCTTGCAACCCCTACTGTCAAGCAGATGCGAAATACGGCGAAGTACTGTGAGCTTCCTGACTGCCTTGTTTGCAAGATTTACAGCGTGGTTCTTAATGGTCAGTTTGGAGTCGAATTTCACCCCAAGGATATCAACTTCTTCCCCAGGTACCAACACACTCCCATTCATACTTACTACTGCACCAGCATTACCATCACGGTGCCTAGAGACCATCATCATTTGTGTTTTCTCAGGTGCAAATGTTACTTGCCATTGGTTTCCCCAAGCTGATATAGCTCTTAGCTGGTGATTGATGTAGCTTAGAGCAGCTGGCATTTCTTCTCTTGGATAAGTGAATGTCAGAGTACAGTCTGCATATGCATGGGATTCTGGGATGAGATGAAGAAGGTCATTGAAGTAGACATTCCATAACAATGGTCCCAGCACACTTCCTTGTGGAACACTTGCCCCAATAGGATGTCTTGCTGATTCTGTTCCATTGAGAACTACCCTTAGTGATCTACCATGAAGGAGACATAGCGTAGAGCCTGCAATTCCCAGTGCCAAGAGGCCCTGGTGCCCCACATACACACTACAGGTGCTCATATAACTAGTGTAATAGGAATTCCAGCTCTGCTGGAGGAAAACATTTAAATCTTCCCATTGTGGAATAGTGCAAGTAATATTAACTCCAGCAACTCTGCTGGAGTAGAGTTTTGATGCTGCCATTGCTACTGAATCCATAATGGAATGTCTGATGATATCCAGTGAAACCCAGTGAAAAGCAGAGGCACCATCAAACACTGCTAGGACAAGTATCTTCACCAGATGCCAAATTAACCAGGCTGTGATGGATATATGGGCCAGCGGGCCACCACCAGCAACAGACTGGTTGACCAGGCAAGCACCAGACGAACCTGGCTCAACGCCGGGCTCCGGGTGTAGGAAAACTGGAAACTCATCAGAGATATATAATTCAAGATTACTGTATGTCTCTAACAATTATGTACGTATTGGAAGCATACTACAGTAAGTATTTATAATACAGTGTAATTGTATGTCGATCACATGGCTATAACTTATCTTAGAGAGGGAGGGAACAAGAGAGCTTACAGTGGAAGGCAAGAGGAGAATGGAAGGGAGGGGAGATGAAATAGAAGTAGAGGGAGAGAGAAAGCTAGAAAAATTAAGAGGAATGAGTAGAGATGTAAGCAGAGGAAAATAGATATTAGACCTCAGCAGAGCGGAGTTAAGACGAAAGGGAGGGAGGAGAGGGGAGGTAAAAGAAGAGAGCAGAGAGGGAATATGAGAGGGTAGAGAAAAGGGAAGGGGAGGAGAAAGAAGAGGAGAGCAAAGAGGGAAGAGGAGAGACTGGAGAGAGAAAATGGTAGTGTCGAGAGTCTACTCCCGGAGCCCGGCTATGGACCAGGATCGTGGCCCATGTGGAGAGGAGAGAGAAAGAAGCAGAGTGGGTGGGAGAGGAGAGAGAGAGAGAGAGAGAGAGAGAGAGAGAGAGAGAGAGAGAGAGAGAGAGAGAGAGAGAGAGAGAAGCAGAGTGGGTAGGAGAGGAGAGAGAAGAGAACAGTCTAAAGGAGTAATGATGAGTGACATACTAGCGGGTAGCAGCAATATCATCAGTAACCATTACACACAAACTCTCTCTTCATCAAATCTCTATTTTCTTCCACTTCTTTTTTTCCAACTCCACATTCTGCGTTTTTTATTGTTATTCTTGCTCTTCTTCTATACTCTTAGTTGTCTCTTGTCTTCTCCAGCTCCCGATGTGTACTTTCTTCCCTTCTTCCTCTAAAGATGGATATAGATTGTCAAAACCAGATAAGCCAGGGAGGTCTGGCTCCAGGCTGGCCACGAGAGTAAGAGTCTTCGAAACACTTCTCAGGCAAATCACATATGAAGAAAATGGGGTGTGAGTTGATTGTTAAAATAGAAAACTGGATGTCAGGGAATAGGTGGTTTATCAATTAGTTGTTTTGGTGGCTATCTTCCCCACGGAACACTGCAAGTAGACTCCAGGTAGGTAGATGGCCCGATCTTAGACCAGGCCTCCTAAGGTGGAAAGAAAATATTGCAGAATTAAGAACTATTAAGAGACACAGGAAAGTAAAGGCATGTATATACTAAGTACCTTCTCGACTCGGCCTTAGGAAGAATGGGAAGCGGTAGGGAGGGTCGAAAGGCTACGGGGGATAGAAAATGGGATGCGAGTCGGTAGGTCAAACACTGACAAAAAAAAAAAAACTGAGTTGCTAGGTAGGCGAGAAAGGGAATGTAAGTGGTGGTGGTCACACGAATGGAAAGGAATCCACTGTTATGGTGTGTGTGTGTGTGTGTGTACTCACCTAATTATAGTTGCAGGGGTCGAATCATAGCTTCTAGCCCTGCCTCTTCACTGGTCGCTACTAGGTCCACTCTGCTCCATGAGCCTGTGTGTGTACTCACCTAATTGTGGTTGCAGGGGTCGAGACTCAGCTCCTGGCCCCGCCTCTGCACTGTCCGCTACTGGGTCTCTGCTCTCCCTGCTCCATGAGCTTTATCATACCTTGTCTTAAAACTATGTATGGCTCCCGCCTCCACTATATCGTTCGCTAAACTATTCCACTTCCTAACTACTCTATGGCTGAAGAATTGCTTCCTAACATCCCTCTGACTCATCTGAGTCTTCAGCTTCCAGTTGTGTCCCCTTGTTTCTGTGTTTCCTCTCTGGAGTGTGTGTGAGAGAGAGAGAGAGAGAGAGAGAGAGAGAGAGAGAGAGAGAGAGAGAGAGAGAGAGAGAGAGAGAGAGAGAGAGAGACGGAGAGACGGACAGAGCTTTGGTACAGATTACTGATATTTATAATCTAGCATTGGAATGTGTGCGAGTATTGTGAGAGTCAGAAAGCATCATAATAGCTGTGAGTTTAGTCACAACTACGCCTACATCATCCGTAGTTCTTTCATCACAGCTGCGTGTCATCCATGGTTCCTGAGTCACAGCTGTGCGTCATCCATGGTTCCTGTGTCACAGCTGCACGTAATCCATGGTTCCTGCGTCTCAACTGTACGTCATCCATGGTTCCTGCTGAGAGACCAGAAACAAGGGGACTCAGGTGGAAGCCGGAGACAAAATTTTGTTAAAGGTTAGTGTAATAGTTATATTATGCACCTTAATACTAAATTAGTATCACCGAAACAATGGCTGTGACCAGGGGCAGCTCTAGAAGTTTTACATAACAGTGACAGTCTGATCACTATTATTATTATTATTGTTGTTGTTGTTGTTTGGGTGCCAAGACTGACTGTGGCACACTTATCAATAGTATTGCAACTACTATACTGATATATTGACCCTAGCTGGTACCGCCACTAGTGACAGTAACCCCAGCTGGTACTGCCATTGCAGTGACCCCAGTTCGTACTGCCATTGCAGTGACCTCAGCTGGTACTGCCACTAGTGACCCCAGCTGGTACTGCCACTACAGTGACCCCAGGTAACAGTAGTTACAAAAGAAGGGTTGGACTTCTCACCAGAGTGACATACACATCCCAGGCACTTAGTATTCAGCTCTTGTAGTGATGTCAACGGCACATAGTGACCCTGCCGCCCCTGGTGCCCACACTCACTGTCCGCCCACACAGTATAATCTACTAAAACGAGTGAGTTATTGAGTGTGGGAGATATTGAGAGTACCTGCGAGAGTGAATGCTAGGCCCACTTAGAGTGTGTTGGGGAGGATTAAATGTTCTTTGGTAGTGAGTTTTAACGGCCTTGTTGCAGGTGCTGGCATGACCCACACAGTGTGTGCCCACACTCACTGTCCTCCCACACTCACTGCCTATCCACATTCACTGCCCACGTACATTGCCACTCGCCTACCTACATTCAGTACCTGCCTACCTACAGTCACGGTCCTCACACTGCCTCTTCGCTGTCGGAAGCTCCGAAATTAATATCCAACTGCAATTACTGTTCAGCCGCGCTCACGGCTGGCCCAAGTTCTCCGCTCCCCACACTCATTACTCATACCACCCACACTCATACAACCCACACTTACCACTTGCCCACTCGCCCACTCACCACTCGCCCACTCACCACTCGCCCACTCACCACTCGCCCCACACTCATACCACCCAAACTCACCAATCGCCTACACTCGCCCACATTCACCACTCACCCACACTCATTACTAGACTATAATCATTACTCGCCCAGAGAGTAGATAAACTCTCGAAACTCTTCAAAGGTATATCAAAGGTATACTCGTCGCCCACACTCACCACCTCACTCACACTCACCACCTCACCCACACTCACCACTCGCCCACACTCACTACGACCACCCACACTCACTACTAGACCATACTCACTACTCGCCCACACACTCACTACTCGCCCACACACTCACTACTCGCCCACACACACTCACTACTCGCCCACACACACTCACTACTCGCCCACACACACTCACTACTCGCCCACACACACTCACTACTAGACCATACTCACTACTCACCCACACACACTACTCGCCCACACACACTTACTACTCGCCCACACTCACGACTTACCCACACTCACCACTAGCCCACTCACCACCACTAGCCCACACTCACCACTAGCCCACTCACTACTCATTCACACTCACCACTAGCCCACTCACTACTCATTCACACTCACCACTCCACTCACCCACACTCACCACTCCACTCACCCACACTCACCACTCCACTCACCCACACTCACCATTCACCCCACACTCACCATTCACCCACACTTGCTAGTAAATACGTACATGTATAGCAAATATCTTTCCAGATATAGTGCATATGGAGGACTGAGTTGCATTATTTCAGTTTTCATTTAAGTGTATAGGAGGAAGAGTTATGTAAGGAAGAAACAATTAAAAAAATCTCAAGATGTGTTTTTGGTTAGAACAGTATTTGTTTTTGTATTCCTGATTGCTAAATTTTAAACATTGTAGCAGGAAAATGACATGCATTTAGCTCTTTTCATTTATTAAAAATGTTGTATGGGTTAATTTTAAATTAAGATCAAGGTACTAAATTTAGGCAATCTGTGTAAATAAGAGGAACAAAAATATCACAGCTAGTATCTGTATCTCTAATATTATATACATAGTCTATAAGTCATTAGATTAAGCTGCCCCTAATGCCATGGCATGTCAGTGGCTCTCCTTGCACTTCAGTTTATGATTGTAACTACAAATATCTGTACAAATGCAATGAAATAAAATTTGTTTGTGTTTGTTTTGTTTAAGTAAGGCACCAGCAGCAACAGCCTGGTTAACCAGGCAAGCACCAGACAAGCTTGGCCCAAGGGAGGGATGCCAGAGTAAGAAAACTCAAAACCCATCAAATGTATCAAAGTTGTAATTAATTTTATTATTTCTTTTCCAGATCAACCAAGCTGTGATGGCTATGTAGGCCTGTGGGCTGCTAGTAACAACAGCCTAGCTAAGCAAACACACAAGGAAGTCTCACCTCATGATGGGCTGCAAAGGTAGAAATCTTGAAACTAGTCACAGGTGATGAGTTTCACAGTAAGCATACTGGGGAGTATGTTAAAATGATATAAAATACTTACAAGTTGAAGATTAAGATACATGTGCAACAATTGGGTATCTTTATTGATGAAATGTTTTGCCTACACAGTAGGCTTCTTCAGTCAAATACAGAGGCAGCAAGTGTAGTTGTGGAATAAAGATGATGTAATCAGTCCATCAACCTTGGAGAAAAAGCATTTGAGGTGTTCAGTCTCTCAGCCTGGAGAAGAGTTCAGCTCCATGATATCATTCCAGACCAGACTGAGGGACTGACCATCTCAAATGCTTTTGCTCCAAGGTTGATGGACTGATTACATCATCATCATTTCACTACTACATCTGCTTCCTCTGTATTTGACTGAAGAAGCCTACTGTGTAGGCAAAATGGCTCATCAGTGAAGATACCCAACTGTTGCGCATGTGTTTAAACATGACTCACGAAATCGTAATGACACGATTGCAAACAAACCATACCACGGGTGGGGTTCGAACCCGCGGTCAGACAGTCTCAAAACTCCAGACCGTCGCGGAAGCTATGCTAACCTTCCTATAGTGTAGAAATATACCTAGTTGGATGAATCTTATTGAAGCTAGCTGGCCCAGTGGCTTACGCGACGGTCTGGAGTTTTGAGACTCTGACCGCGGGTTCGAACCCCACCCGTGGTATGGTTTGTCTAAACATATTGGGGAATGGTGTGCACAACCAGTTTGTTAGCGTAATGCTCAAATTACGTGGCCCATAATAATTTCTCACACTTAAAAATCAAATAATTTTTATTAAAATTATAGCTATAGTAAATATGAAATTTTATATACATATGTACAGTAGAAGATAAATCCTTAGATCTGATACAATAATCATGTTTTCATATCTACCATCACAATGTTCCTATATATACCATCACATTATATAGACTTCCATCTCAACTGCCACATTATGCAGACTTTTCCATTTCAACTAAAATGCAAATCATCCCACCACCTTCACATAGTATGAACTATTCCACCTCTGCCACTTATGCAGACCATTCCACCTCCACCACATCATGTGGCTCATTGCGCCACCTCCACCACCATCATGTGAGTCATCCCACTGTCACAGTGTGTAAATCATTCTGCCTCCAATACATGTGTGAACCATTTTACCCTGAGCCCATTGTTGAACCATTTTACCCTGAGCCCATTGTTGAACTATTTTACCCCTAGCCCATCATGTGAACCATTTTACCCCTAGCCCATCATGTGAACCATTTTACCCCTAGCCCATTATGTGAACCATTTTACCCCTAGCCCATCATGTGAACCATTTTACCCCTAGCCCATCATGTGAACCATTTTACTCCTAGCCCATCATGTGAACCATTTTACCCCTAGCCCATCATGTGAACCATTTTACCCCTAGCCCATCATGTGAACCATTTTACCCCTAGCCCATCATGTGAACCATTTTACCCCTAGCCCATCATGTGAACCATACATATAATGGTTATAACTATGACCATAATTTTTAAAGGGGTGAACCGGTAAGCCAGCTGAAGGCCTCGGTCAAATGACCAAAACTCCAACGGCGGGTCATCATATGTCTAAGACCCGTGTCACTAAACACATGTTTTTTTTCCTGACGAACCTTACCTAATTTAACCTAATGTGAACCATTCCACCTATTATCACAGCATGTGAACCATTCCACCACCACCTGTCATTTAAACCATTCCATTTTTTGCTACTGGTCTACTCGGTACTGTCTGTAATGTGGGCTGGGCCAAACATATAAGCCCACATTGCAGACAGTATTGGGGAGGCCAGAAATAGGTATACCAAAAGGACTTGCCTTGTATGGGCCAGTAGGCCTGCTGCAGTGTTCCTCCTTGCTTTTTATATCACATGATGGTACCAGAGGTACTAACAAAACTCACACTGAACCCAAACATCCTGAATGGTAAATCCTCCTTCCTTTTTGTCAGCATTCAAGGTTTGAAAATAAATAAGTGACTATTAATTATAGGAGTGGGCTCCTCACAGAAGCAAATGCTGTTTGAAGCATTTACAAAAACTTGCAAAAATGATGTTTTGGATAGTGAGATGGGTAAAAAGAAATGCAATATATGTAGTATGTATATGTATACAGGAGGGCCCCGCTCATATAGTAGGTTAGGTTACGGGTTACTGCTGTAAAACAAAAACCACTGTATAGCTAGCGAAATTAGCTTATTTTCACTTTCAAATGCATATAAAAGCCTGATAACATATCTACACAAAAATATTAAGTGAGCAATAGAGCTAGGCCTAAAAATTGCACATACAGTACACACATTACTTATTTTAAAATGTTTTCATCCTTAGCTTATAGTGAGTGGTGAGTATATTTATTGTAGAAAGTCTGAATAAATGAAGAATGGGTATACAGTGGTCCCCCGGTTTTCGCCGAAAATTCGTTCCAGAATGCTGCTCAAGTGCCATTACCGAACGAATTTACTTCCTTAAGAAATAATGTCACGTAGGTTAGTCTATTTCAGGCCCCCAAAAATACACTTGCAACAGCACTTACGAAAATACACTTACATAAATGTTCGAGTTTGGAGATGCACGAAAACCGAGGGACCACTGTAATTGAAAACTGTACTAGCAAAATGCTATAAAGCAAAAAAACACATTTTGCTGCATGGAACTGTTGAATTCTTCAAATGATACAGTAGATATTCTAGGTATTAAAGTGGAAATCTTGCAATTATCCTTGTATATATAAACCACTGTCAGCAACGATAAGGATTCACAGATCGGTAAGGAAGAGAAGTAGCTTCTGGAATCCCAAACCAAATATTAACCTACTTTTAAGCTCTTAAATATGATAATAAGATTTCTTCAGATTTTTAACCCCGTAGGGTTAACCACCCAGGATAACCCAAGAAAGTCAGTGCGTCATTGAGGACTGTCTGTCTTATTTCCATTGGGGTCCTCAATCTTGTCCCCCAGGATGTGACCCACACTAGTCAACTAACACCCAGGTACCTATTTGCTGCTAGGTGAACATGACAACAGGTGTAAGGAAACATGACATGTTTCCACCCCGCCGGGAATCGAACCCGGGCCCTCCGTGTGTGAAGCAAGAGCTTTAGCCACCAGGCCACCGGGGCACCCCGAAATAGATGATAATTCACAGCATTGTACTAGAAATATTTTGTATATTTGATTTTTTACAAACAGTGAGGCACCAACCAGAGGAGTAATAATCACAAATACAATATTCTCTGATCACAACCTCATAGAGGTGCACACCAGACAAGCCTAGCCCAGGGTAGGGTTGCTGGAATAGGAAAACTCCCGAAAACTATCAAAGGTACAAAGATCATGTGAGCCATTCTACTACGGCTAAAATGTGTGAACCATTCTACCTCATCCTCATCATGCAGGCCAGACACAATGTGTGAACCATTCTACTTCAGTCTCACCATGCGGTTCGGACATCATGCAGACCAATACAACCATTCAGATCTCTACCACATTAACTGGGTTGAGGGAAGCTGCAATGTTCGGCTAACTGAGCAATATTGCACTTTCCCCGGCCTAGCTAGTGATGGTGCCACCTGCCATGTTGAGATGCCACCTTCTCTTTTCTTGGTCTAGTGAATGAACCAACTGGTTGATGGGCTATGCACTTCTTGTTGGTCTAATAAATTATGCTTTGTTTGCCTATCTGATGAATTGCATATTCATTGTTCAGTTGTTTGACAAGTTCTTTCCTGTTTAGTTATTTATTACATTGTGTTCCTTGCTTGGTTGTTTTGATATTGTTCTTGTTCAGGTGTCTGGTTGTTTTATGTTCTTTGTTCAGTTTCCCGAGTGTGTTTCACGTTCATTGTTCTGGAAACATTTCCACTCAGTAGACTTTTGAACAAGCTACTTGCACTGTGACATCTCCAAGATACATGAAGAAGAAGTGTTTTTTATGAATATGCAGTAAACCAGGTGAGGACGCGTGCATTTTTGTGATTTCACTTCAAATTGCACTAGTCCCGGCCTGCTGTACCTGCATCCCTGCTGCTGCTGCTACAATAATGGTCCATGAGGCCTTGCCTGAGAATAGATTGGGCTGTGGGAGCCATGAACTACTAAACCATCAGGTAGGCAGGCCTACCATGAGGCATGGGATAATTGTAGATTTCGTAGTTGGGGCCATAATCTTCAAGACCATCAACAGGTACAGTATAGGTATACCACCAGCAGTGCTTCTTTATCATCACTACAGAGTTATCCAGTGTCATCACATTGGCCTCCATCATAATGCTCTACACAATCACCCTCCATCTCATGTCACTTTTTTTTTAACTCGGTGACCCAAAAAAAGAAATACATTCACCATCATTCATTCAATCACTGTCTTACCAGAAGTTTGCTGACATCACAATTCAGCTTATCTTCCAACTGAAGCATCCCCACACTTTCCTTCAGAGTAGAGGTGCTGCCTCAGTCTGTACCTGTACTCTGAAGGAAGACATGGACTGTAGTAAGAAGGCAACTAACAGTATGACAACTTGAAGGAAGTGGACACAAATGTATTCACTTACGACACCTTTATTGAAGACGTTTTGATCCTTAGACCTTGATCACTATGAGTACTTGAGAAGTATGTTAGGAGTCAGGCTATATATATAGAAGCAAGAAAGCATAGTGGTGGTAAGATTATTAAAAGTAATCAGTAGTAGTAGTAATAGTAGTAGTAGTAGTAGTAATAGTAATAGTAGTAGTAGTAGTCAGTGAAGAATGGCTGAAGTGGAGAAAGATTTATTTTATAGCTGTGTCATGTTGCAGTCTTGTGGAAGTATTTTCTGATAACACATAGGTACTCTTCTTTTGGCATCCTTCATCAGCGGCTACTACTACTACTATCAGTTATTATTAATAATCCCGCTACCATCATCACTACTATTACGCTCTCCTGTCCCTCATACTCTTCATGTACATGATCAAGATCCAAGGACTGAAATGTCTTCAATAAGTGTCCTAAGTGAATGCATTCATGTCTATCTATTCATATATTTCCATGAATTCTCCTAGGGAGCATTTTCCAAACATTAATTGTAATTTTAGTTAGCTACACAATGTAATGTAATGGACCTCTAAGTAATGAATTTCGGAAATAACAGACAAAATAGTTGGCTAGACAAAGACTCAGTACAATGGACTAAGTTTTCTGCACTGGGCATTTGTCCACTAATGGTCAGTGTCCAGTAGGCCCCCTATCCAGCAGACTGAGTCCACTTGATAGAGCATTTGTCCATTGATGGTAGGTGTCCAGTAGGCTACCCATTCAACCATTGCACCAGAGTAGCCCTGTCCAGGACCTGTCTTGTTTCACTGTCCCATGATGGGTTGTTTTAACTTTTTATTGTCCATGCACACTCACACAGTCGTCATTTGATCTTGCGGCATATGCATTAACTAATGGTTGGAATTTTTTTTATGTAATGCTGATACTGAGTTGGACTGTGAAGGCTTTGAGACTGGTGATTTTCATCCAACCCTTCAAAGGGCAGGAGAAACACATGATACTGAAGATATGATGGCATGGTAAGAAGAAAATTGTGCAAATCCTGGTTACCAGATGTTGAGTGATACAGAAATTGTAGACCAGTCTCTAGGTACAGGTTAGCCATCACTAATCTGGCAATCAGTTATCTGGTTCCATCAGGAATCCGGCACTAATTTTGGCTAGCATAATTTCAAATTTCATCATTATACTGACTCAAATTTCATCATTATACTGTCAAATTTCATCATTATACTGACTCAAATTTCATCATTATATTGACTCAAATTTCATCATTATACTGACTCAAATTTCATCATTATACTGACTCAAATTTCATCATTATACTGACTCAAATTTCATCATTATACTGACTCAATTTCATCATTATACTGACTCAAATTTCATCATTATACTGACTCAAATTTCATCATTATACTGACTCAAATTTCATCATTATACTGACTCAAATTTCATCATTATACTGACTCAAATTTCATCATTATACTGACTCAAATTTCATCATTATACTGACTCAAATTTCATCATTATACTGACTAAAATTTCATCATTATACTGACTCAAATTTCATCATTATACTGACTAAAATTTCATCATTATACTGACTCAAATTTCATCATTATACTGACTCAAATTTCATCATTATACTGACTCAAATTTCATCATTATACTGACTCAGAAATTGTGCAGATGGTTGTAAATCCACAGCAGCAAGCCAGTGGAGGAGAAAGCAGTGGTGAAAATGAGGAAGATGTAGCAGAAAAAATCTCTATTGATAGGTTAATTAAGTGTATTCTAACTTAACCACTCTGTAATCCGTCAAACTCACTAATCCGGCACACTACAAGTCCCAGTGATGCCGGATTAGTGATGGCCGACCTGTACTGTATAGAACAGGATAGTGATGATGACAATGGCAAAGAAAAGTAAGTGGTTACCCAAACTGTCAGTTGTACGATACAGTTGATGTTCTCGTCAAATAAACTGACCACTCAGACAAGAGAAAAGCAGGCCTATTATCTACATTTTCTCACTTTTATTGAATTTGTCATAAGGAAGCAACATTAACGTGACAAACAATTGAAGTTGGATACATTCTTTAAACTTGTACAGTGGTACCTCGAGTTACGATATTTTTTCGTTCGAGAATGCTGTTCAAGTGCCATTACCAAACGAATTTATCCCTATAAGAAATAATGTAAAATAGACTAGTCCTTTTACACCCCCAAAAATATACTTACAAAAGCATTTAAAAAAATAAAGTTACATAAAAGGGCGATTTTGGGGACCATCGTAACTCGAGGTACCACTGTACTTTGTTCTAAGTCTTCATAACCATGTACATCTCATGAACCATCTACACCTCAACCATCTATTAATTCATTGGTGGAGCTTTACAGCTTCTCCGACTCAGAATGCACTCTACTCTGCTGGACATGTACAGTACTTGGAACTTTTTTATTTTCAATTAATGTACTGTATTACAGGTTAGTCTTATTGTGTGCAGCAGTGGGTGGAAAGAATTGTCTGTTAGTGGTAAGTATTCAGCACTTTCCCCATTTAACGTTATTAGTCGTTTTTTGATGTATATTGGACAATTGGGTCTACTAGAAACCTCATCTTCCCCTATTAGTTTGTTATATTGAGGGTTCTCCAACACTATTAAATTAACATATTTTTAGTATCTCAGCTCATAGAAATCCCTTTTAAGTTGTTTTGTTTTACTGATAATTTTTTTATGTTTCCTTATCAGACCACCAGCAAGCATTGTTGTAACATTAATCATGTAACATGAGAGTCTGTCCTTCTAATAGGGAATTGTCCTTAGAACACAAGCACTTAGCTTTATTTTTTTGTTCATTCCCCAAATATTAGATGTTATGTTCACTCCCTACTTTAAATTTCATTGCATTGATTATCCCATATTTTGCTAATTAATGTTAGTTTGCAGTTATCTTTCTTTTTTACCACTTGTGTGTTTTCTAGGGATTAAAAACAACATTAATTCATTTGTCGGTCTACTGCAAATCCCATTATCATCACTACTACTAGTATCATCACAGATTTCTCCCCCCTCCCCACATTACTACCATGACTGGATTTGTCTCCCTCCCCACATCACTATCATGGCTGGATTTGTCCCCCATCCCCACATCACTACCATGACTGGATTTCTCCCCCTTCCCACATCACTTCCATGACTGGATTTCCCCTCCCCACATCACTACCATGAATGGATTTCTTCCCCCTCCCCCACATCACACCATGACTGGATTTCTACCTCTCCTTCCATCATCAACACCACCGGTACTATACCCTCCATCACGAAAATTACTTATGAACAATTCTATTATTATGAATTGGTTCTTTTGTATATATATATCTCTGGATGCAGCAAATACAGTGTACAAGTTGCAGTCACAGACATTTTGACAGATCAGTCAGAAGAGCACCTTAATGCTAAATGTGGATGAAAGATGAGTAGGGTAGTATAAAAAACTGTGAGCCTATCCTTGTAATATTTTTGTTACTTTCTTGAGAATAAAATATTTATTTAAACTTCTTAGAAATTTAAAGATATAGTTATAATTGGAAAGCATAGTTAAGGAAATTACAACCAGAAACTAATACTATACAGTGGACCCCCGGTTTTCGTTATTTTTTCGTTCCAGAATGCTGTTCAAGTGCCATTACCAAACGAATTTATTCCCATAAGGAATAATGTAAAGTAGACTAGTCCTTTTAGACCCCCAAAAATACACTTATAAAAGCACTTAAAAAAAATACACTTACATAAAAGGGCGAGTTTCGATTAGGACGAACACCGAGGGTCCACTGTATCTTGTTTTTTCTAGCAATTTCATGAGTGACTGGAGCCAAGTGATGCTGTGCAACACCAATGCCAAGCAATGCCAGGCAACACCAGTGTCAAGTGATGCCTGACAACACCATTATCAAGTGATACCAGGCAAGACCAGTGCCAAGCAATGCCAGGCAACACCAGTGTCAAGTGATGCCACGCACTTATATATTTCAAATCCCATCTTACTAACAGGTATCAAAACGTTACCATTAAAGACACAACCTCATCTACACTACCACTTGATACTGAAGTGCCACAGGGAAGTGTACTTGGTCCCCTGCTCTTCCTCTTATACATCAATGATCTTCCCAACGTATCACAACACCTGAAACCAATTCTCTTTGCTGATGACACGACTTATGTCATCTCCCATCCAAATCTTGCCTCACTCAACACCATTGTTAATGAAGAGCTACTAAAAATATCAACCTGGATGACTTCCAATAAACTTACACTTAACACTGACAAAACCTACATTATGTTTGGTAACAGAACAGGTGTTGCACAACTGAACATAATGATTGACAACACTCTTATTGCTAAACACAATGAGGGCAAATTCCTGGGCCTACACCTTGACAGCAACCTGAATTTCAGCACCCATATCCACCACATAGCAAAAATAGTATCCAAAACGGTTGGGATCCTCTCTAAGATACTACGACCCTGGACGTAGTATGTACTGCAATCAGCCCTACTCACACTATACTATTCACTCATCTATCCCTAGCTCACCTATGCCATATGTGCTTGGGTATCAACAGCAACAACCCACCTAAAACCAATAATAACTCCACAAAAAGCCGCAGTAAGAATTATCACGCAATCCAATTCCAGGCAACACCCCCTTCCCCAACTCTTCAAAGACCTAAACTTACTTACTGTTCAGAACATCCACACTTATTACTGTGCAACCTACATGTACAGAACCATAAATTCCAATATTAACCCTGAACTAAAATGCCTTCTTGATAGTTGTGACAGGACCCATAGGCACAATACCAGACATAAAAATCTCTATGACATTCCCTGTGTCCGGCTAAACCTATACAAACATTCAATGTACATTAAAGGGCCTAAAATCTGGAACTCCCTACCTGAAAACTCCAGAATTGCAGACCCACCATTTTCAACACTATCATCAAAAAACATCTTATCTCACTAACACACCCCACCACCAACTAACTACATGAAAACCACCTATTCATGCACACACACACACATCCTCTTCATCTACACCTACACTGACCCAAAGGACAGTAAACATAAAATCCCAAATATAGCTATTTCCTAATAAATCTCAAACTAGTCTTAAGTTTACTGGATGTACTCCAATATAGGATCTTTAATAGAAACTATGTAACATGCCAAGACATAACCATTCTCATTACTAATTTTATAAATTGTTATACTCTAAATATTCTGAACTTCATACCTCATATAGGATCCAATATAGGATCTTTGCAGAAAGATACCTCTGTAGCAGCTAGTGCCCTCACTAGAGTGTCTGTTGTTGTCCCCCATGTTCCAAATGGTGACAGCTCGTGGGCGTAGATTTTGAGTATTTTGAGCGGAATTGAGAGAAAGAAGAAGCCGGTGTGAGAGAGTACCGTTCTGTAACCCTTTCAGGGTTTTCGCCATACTAGTACGGCTTACGCACCAGGGTTATTGACGTACTAGTATGCATAAATTCTAGCGCCCTCAAATCAAGCAGAAACAGGCTGGTAGGTCTAGATGTGAGAGAATGGGTCTGTGCGGTCAGTGTGCGCAGTATAAAAAAAATCCTGCACCACACAGTGCATAATGAGGAAAAAAAAACTCCAACCATGTTTTTGGTTTAAAACAGCGACTTTGCAGTCTATTTTCGTATGGTATTTATGGTTGTATTCTTGTTTTCTTGGTCTCATTTGATAGAATGTAAGATAGTATATTACAGAAATAGAGATAATTTTGATTGGTTTCACGATGACAAGTACAGTAGACCGTCATTTAGCACGAGATTGTGTTGCACGTTACGGGTATTGCACGATTGAAGAATTGCGGTACATTATTATCTAACACAACGTAAAAATGATATTACACGGTTGCAGGAGGAGAAAAATTTTTGAGCGCGTGGTCGCCCGTGGTGGGTTAAACCATTGAGTCAGTGGGGGAGTCCTACTGCTATCCCCTGCCACCCTCACCCACCCACGCATCCCTCCCAGCGTTCAGTTTGGTTCGACTATAATCGGGAAGCTCGCTGTGTTTATTTACATACATTTTCTCATTTTCATTGCATTTTCATAAATCTACCAAGCAATCATTGCAAAGTTTGAGTGACTGACTGACTTACTGAATGACTGACTGACTGACTTACTGAATGACTTGACTGACTTACTGAATGACTTGACTGACTTGACTGACTGATTTGACTGACTTACTGAATGACTGACTGACTGACTTACTGAATGACTTGACTGACTTACTGAATGACTTGACTGACTTGACTGACTTACTGACTGACTTGACTGACTTACTGACTGACTTGACTGACTTACTGAATGACTTGACTGACTTACTGAATGACTTGACTGACTTACTGACTGATTTGACTGACTTACTGAATGACTTAAAGTTAGACACTCAGTACAACCATCGACTTCAGTTCCAGAACCTCTACCATCCACCTCAGCCCAGTAGGGCCACAGCATAACTCTCCACTCTCTTCACAATCATCCACAAACACCAGCACCCACAATTTAAGGTAAATACTATTATTTATGTTACATTTGTAGTTTTAAGCAGTAAAAACAACATAATACATCACGATAATGAACTACAATTACATATTCACTTTTATTTTTGTAAGATCTGTTGGTCTAAAAAAAACTTGTTTGGCTTTTTGGGGACTCCCAGGAACATAACCCTATTTTTCCCATAAGTTCTTTTAATTATCTAACGAAATTGTCTAACACAACGTTTTCAGGAACGTAACTACCGTGCTAAATGACGGTCTACTGTACCTTGAAACTGAGCGCAAAGTAGTGAAAATGTTCGATTTTTGCCGATGTTCAAGAGTAAACAAATCATGCCATGCGTCCATTACACGTCAACTTGTGAGTCTAATATTCTTGCACAAGTGCGCTTATATTATTTATACCGTTTTTACAATGATGCAGTTTTATACATAACAGAAAATGGAATGCAAAAGTAATGTAAGAGGGGCCTGGAGATGTGACTAATGAACAGATAAAATGTTATTTTAGTGCCAGGAATGTCTGTCTCGTTTATTCTGGACCCTATTTTGAAATTGGCATCTTTTGAAATTTGTGTGAAATTGGCCAAATTGCCTATTTCTGACCACTTTATTGGGTAGTTCAAATCGGTAAATTGGCGGTTTCTTGTACTCATTTGATAGAACAAATGGAATTCTAGCGAAATAGCAATAATTTTAGTAGACTGATACATTGGAATTAGCCGAAAATAGGGCTCAAAGTGGGCGAAATCGCTGATGCGTAAATGTCATCGATACCGCTAACTTTGCAAGAGCATAATTCTGTTAGTTTTCAATCGAATTTCATAGTTTTGGTGTTATTATGATTGGAAAAAGATTCTCTATCATTTCATAAGAAAAAATAATTTATTTTTTTCCGAAAAATTTTCGACCCTGAGAACGAGTTTGGGAGAGGGCCTCTCGACCCTGAAAGGGCTAATAGAAATTATGTAACATGCCAAGACGTAACCATTCTCATTACTAATTTTACAAATTGTCATAATCAAAATATTCTGAACTACCTCACTATTGTAAATCTATTTAATCATTTGTAATTTGTGATATAGATTAAGAACTACAGTGGTACCTCGGTTAACGATATTTTTTCATTCCAGAATGCTGTTCAAGTGCCATCACCAAACGAATTTATCCCCATAAGGAATAATGTAAAATAGACTAGTCCTTTCAGACCCCCAAAAAATACACTTACAAAAGCACTTAAAAAAAAAAAATTTACATAAAAGGACGAGTTTGGGGACCATCGTTAACCGAGGTACCACTGTACTATTAATCTGCCCCAAAATGCCTAGCATGCCCAGGCATGCTAGGCATGCTATTGGCCATCTTTGTAATTATTGTCTCATAATATGTAAACCACACATTGTAATCTTTGTAATTATTGCTTTATAATATGTAAACCACACGTTATAATCTTTACAGAGAAATAAAAATCTGAATCTGAACACCATTATCAAGTGATACCAGGCAACACCAGTGCCAAGCAATGCCAGGCAACACCAGTGTCAAGTCATGTAATGCAACACCAGTACCAAGTGATGTTAGGCAATACCATTTCTTAGCCATTAATTTATATATAGATAACTAATAGACAGTAGTTAACATTGTGGTTATTTATATAGCCATTATATGGACACACAAAAATGCCTTTCACTGATTCTCCAAAAAAATCTGATAGCTGCTTCCCTTGCTAAGGTGGAAGCAGGACTTACAGTAGTTTTACTAAATTTCAGTGCTGAAGATTTTCATTGCTAGCTATTGTAACATCACCAGAACCTCTTTGAAGATTTAGATGGTTGCATCATGTATGATTTCCCCAGTATCCCAGGTGGCACTCTTTCAGCATGAAATTTTATAGGCCTCTGGTGAAATCTCCCTATATGTTAAACTCTGCAAGTGTCCATACAGTAGACCGTTGTTTAACATGGTATAGTTACATTCCTGAAAATGCCGTGATAGTTAAAACCGTGTTAGACAAACTGAAAAACTTATGGGAAAAATATGGTTACGTTCCTGGTAAATGGTCCAAGTCGGGCCGAAACGTCGTCGTAAGCTCCTCTCTTTTATATGTGCGGGTTGTGTGTGTATAATAGTACGTATTTCTTACCTTAACCCTTAAACTGTCCACACGTAGATATACATTCACTCGCGTAGCTGACCAAATATTTTGAAAAAAAAATTTTTTTTTTTTTTAAATGAAGAGCACATTTTTATAAACAGGATAGGCCAAAAATAAAAATTGGGCCAGTGCTTACCGAGATATAAGCCCGCCAATTTGGTACTGGATGCTCACCTGACAGCAACATCAAGTCCTGCCGCTTGCAGAAGTAATGCCGATATACTTTTTTTTCTAGTTTTTATTTTAATTTATATAATTTTTATGTTCTGATAATTACAATTTACAATAGTTCTTGTGAATTCATAGCCAATCTTTGTTCTAACACTAATATTATGTACTGAAATAGTACTCAAATAGTCACAATCACACCAACAGGTGAACAGTTTCACCTGCCTTGGTCATTTACTATTGTCTATAAATATATACGAAGTATTTATAGGTCCCAGTGTCGTGTGGGTAATGAGAGATATAAATAACTATGGGTATCAAGTAAACTCACGGATGGATGGAGTAGATATATTACGTGAGAGAGGAATAGTAACCCCGCACCTCCTGTCTGCTTGTAGGTCTATGGCGTAGTGAGGCCGATGCCCGGGAGGGCGCCTCTCACATCAGCGGGTATTGTGACGTCACATGCAAAGGGACCGGCTATGTAAAACTAAGATGATTCTGATACACTACACAAGTGTATTTATGATACTGACACAACAGCTCGGCCATGTTACGTATGACGTCTCGGCATACTAGACAACTCTATAGCTGAACAGACAGGTGGCACTGGGTGAATATACAATAGCAAACACATTATAACTTAGAACTAATCAAGATTAATCTTACTATCACACTTCTTGAGTAAATGGTTCTTAAGAAATTTTAAAGGATCTAGAGATAATGCATTATATATGTATTACAATTACAATTTGATATTCGATCGAACAATCGGTATTCATGCACTCAGCGGGTTCTGAGGAAAAATAAATATATTTACAAGGAAGAAGTTTTAACAGAAAAGAGAGACTCGGCTAGCACGGTCAACTGTTAAAACTCAGAACTCGGAAAGAACATGAACACACACACAAAAAAATTTCAAGATATTGAACACTTAATGACAAAACACACAGTCAACAACTTCTCTTAACTCAATCATCTAATTATACAGTCTATTTACATTTAACCCCAACTCTGCTAGGGTAAGATTTACATATGCAGAATGGTTATCATCTCTGGGTGGATCAAAATCTTTTGCTACTGGCAACTCATACCTAGGTTGATTAGCTTCTACATGGGTATTTACACAAGAAACTTGAGGATTTCTCAATACTTGTCGTGTACGCAAGGAGTAACGACAATCAGGTTGTTCCTCTGACTCACTACTAGAAGTTGAAGGTACCGGGTCAGACGGATTATCATTGTCAGTCACAACAGTCTGGTTGTCAGGGGCTTCGTCTTCGTCACATACTAACTTCATATGATCTAAATGCGATTCTTTACACTTACCCGTACTAAGTTCTCTAACTTTATACTTATTGCCATTGATATGTTCGACTACTCGATACAGGCCAACAAACTTTTGGTCTAATTTAGGCATTGCAGAAGTTTTATTAAAATTAATAATCATTACTCTCGAACCTACTTTGATTTTAGTTGGTTTAGCTTGAGAATTAGTTACTCTAGTAAATTCTATTGTTAACTTATGAAGCGTTTCACGGATTCTTCTGAAAACACTCTGAGCTTGGCTGGTACGAGTTGCTATGAAATCATCAGGGTTATATGACGGTTTTGGATTAGAATATAGCAACTCATAAGGCAAATGCTTGTCAACACCATACAAGGCATAATGTGGTGTATCACCTATAGAAGCATTGAAAGCAGAATTTATTACACATTGAACATCGGGTATCACTTCATCCCAGGTTGAACTATTGGGATTGACAGTGGCTCTCAAGACATCGAGTACTTTTTTATTAGTTCTTTCTGCCAACCCATTGCTGGCAGGATGGTGGGGAACAATGGTTGATTTAGTAATCTTATACAAGGCACATAGGTTTTCTAGAATCTCGTTGCAAAACTCACCTCCATTATCGGACACTAAGGATTTAGGGGTGGTATGTCTACAGATTATACGTTCCTTAAACGCTTTAGCTACTGTCTCGGCAGTCTTGTCTGGAATAGGAACTAACTCACAATATCTGGTGAAATGATCGACCATCACACACAGATGTTTATTGCCTTGCGTCGTACATTGAAAATTAGTTAACAAATCTATTGCAACTCTTTCCCATGGCTCACTGGTAGTGGGATACATTTGGATAGGTTTGGGACCATTGATATTACCCTTGTGTTTCATACAAACACTACACTTCTTAACATACTCGGTAATATCAGTTGCCATACGAGGCCAAAAGTACTTCAATCTGGCTTGTTTAATCGAACGATCCATACCAGGGTGTGCAACACCTGGTGCATCGTGAATTAGCTGTAAAGCTACTTTTACTAGTGACTGAGGAATTACTAACTGGTATGCCTGTCTACTAGGTGTTCCCAGCTCGGTTTTATGATACAATAATTCTTGGTTCATAACAAAGTCACTGATGGGTGCTGGTGGCTTCACAGTAAGAATAAGATCTTCCTGGAGCAGGAATCGAATCACACCAGACCACATGGGATCTGTTCTTTGGGCATTCTTTACATCCTCAGCACTAAACGGAGGATCAGCAGTTACTACACTGACATGACGCGATAAAGCATCTGCAACTACATTTGACTTGACAGGTAAATGTTCAAAGGTAGGACTGAACTCTTGGATAGTCAAAGACCATCTGGCTAGTCTTCCAGTAGGTTGTTTATTCTGGAATAATGGTATTAAAGGTGCATGATCTGTCAAGACATGGACAGGGTACTGATATATTATGTCTCGGAAGTGTTTTAAAGACCACACTATTGCTAAGGCTTCTTGCTCAGTTACTGTATAATTCCTTTCAGCCTTTGTAAGGACTCGACTAGCAAATGCAACTGCGTTGTATTTACTATCGATCTTCTGTGCAAGGACTGCACCAATGCCTATTGAACTAGCATCAGTGGTTAAATAGAAAGGCTTTGTAAAATCTGGGAATTTTAGGATTGTAGCAGAAGTTAATCTTTCTTTCAAGGTTTGAAATGCTTTTTCCTGACTAAGGTCCAAACAAATGGAGCATCTTTCTTAAGCAACTCAGTTAGAGGAGCTGCTATCGAGGAAAAATTGGCAATATATGATCTATAAAAACCTGCTAAGCCCACAAAGGATCTTACAGAATCAGCAGTTTTGGAAGTTGGAAAATTCAATACTGCATCTACTTTACTTCGGTCAGTCATAACCCCTCTAGGAGTGACTACGTGACCCAGAAACTTAATTTCTGATCTGAAAAATTGACATTTAGACAGTTTGATCTTTAGATTGGCTTCTTCAAGCTTACTCAGTACCTTCTCTAGTCTTTCTAAATGCTTGTCTACATCCTCGGACATAACAATTACGTCATCTAAATATACCATTAGTTCTTTGCCTATAAGGCCTCTAAAGATATTGGTCATGAGGCTCGAGAATGTGATAGGCGAGGATCTTAATCCAAAGGCCATACGACAGAATTCAAAATGACCTGTTAGAGTGGAGAATGCGGTGAGCTCTTGGCTGTCCTTGTGAAGAGGGACTTGCCAAAACCCTTGTAACAAATCGAGGGTCGAGAAGACCTTATTATCTCCGATATTACGTAAAAGGTCGCCAAGTACAGGAAGTGGAAAACGATCTGGAATCATTTTCGCATTTAACTTCCTAAAGTCAATCACTGGGCACCAAGTACCGTCCTTCTTAGGTACTAGGATTAAGGGCACATTCCAGGGTGAGTTGCTAGGTACGATAACACCATCGTCAAGCATCTTATTGATTAATTCCTCTGCGACAGCGACTTGTGAATGCGGCATCCTGTACGCAGGTACATAAATTGGTCTAGTACCAGGTTCAAGTGGGATACAATGGGACAATAGGTTCGTTAAACCCATCTTCTCACCTGGTAAGGCAATTGCTCTATGGTATTTATTCAACAAATTCAACAACTGTCCGACTTTGTCTGGGAAGTCAGTGGGAGCTAAGTCTTTCTCTTCTACTAATGGAATAGAATGGTCCGGTGAAGTGGATGGATCCTCCCCAGTTGAAATAGCACTGACCCACTGGTCAGGTGACAACTCATCCTCAACCCGAATAGGGTAAGGGTAGTGAACAAGGTCAACAATGTTGGTATTGGCTCTGAGTCGAACACTGTGACCCAAGGTATTAGCGACAAGCAGGAATATCTTACTGTCTTGGACAGTATGTAAAGATGGCTCAACAATTAAACCCTTTATGCTGCAGGAATCACTGTCAACTAGGACATTGTCACCATCTGGAACATGGGGGACAACAACAGACACTCTAGTGAGGGCACTAGCTGCTACAGAGGTATCTTTCTGCAGACGGCATGTGACGTCGACAAGAGATGGCATTACTAATTCCAAATAATTGTTTTCCGACAAGGCGTCCCCTGTGGAGAAACTACTACTTGAATTAGTCGGCATTGCAGAGATAGACTCAGCACTCAAGGCTGTCCGGGATACCTCCAGCACCTGAGTAGGCTGGGCACTATCTTGCATGTCTAAAATTGTTGAGGGTGGAACACAGACTTGAGTGACAGGATTTCCAGTGCCTGGCCGCTTGGCAACGCTACTAGATAACATATAGTCTTGCAAGGACCTAATCCGATCTGTAAACTCTGCAGCTGTATGGCAGACCTCGGATCCAAGTTGATAACCCCAAAATGGTACAACTAGGTCATCGATTCATGCAGGCCATCGGTAAGGATCAAGCACAATTCGGAAATCTCTCATGGCAGCAAATCCTAGTAGAAGGTCACCAGGGTAACTAATCTTATCAACGACAAGGAAGGAAGCAGTTAAATCTCTACCTTGGATGGAGAAAGTAAGAGTAGTCCGATCTCTGACACGTAATTGAGAACCAGCAACACCACTAAGGTAGGACACAAGAGCTGGTTCCACGAGGAGGACATGTTTTAGCTGGTTATCCCTAAACAAACTAGACCTGATGATATTAACTTGTGCCCCAGAATCCATAAACGCATGGACGGGTGCACCATACACGGAACCTTCTACTAAAGGACCCATAGTTGCATTGGAACTAATATGCAAACAAGACGGCAAATTTTTATCAATAAAGGTTTTCTTCCACCTCATCTCCAAAATTATCATCATCGATCACTGGAATTTCATCATTAATTACCTCATTTATCTCATCTATAGGACAATCATCATCAACTACTGGAATTTCATCATTAATTATCTCATGTATCTCATCTATAGGGCAATCATCATCAATTAATGGAGTTGCATCACCGCAATCCTCTCCATCGAGATCACACAGAGCCTCCAAGGAATTTTGGATGGGGATGAGTACTCGGTATCTCCGACTGTCACCATGGGACGGTTTGACTGGGGCGCTCGGATTCCCCCAGCAATGTTTTAGACATCCTGGAGTATATATGAAACTCCTTGAAGAATAGTGTTATGACAATTGCCAGATAACTACTGATATGGCAGTGACATTGATGAATGAATGTGTGCAGGCAACCCTTGCTTTTTCACTATCTGTCTATCTGTCTGTCTGTCTATCTGTCTATCTATCTGTCTGTGTATCTGTCTAGCTCTGCTTATCTGTCTTTCTGTCTGCCTGTGTGCCTGAAGTATATGAAACTCCTTGAAGAATGGTGTGTTGACAAGTGTCAGATAACTCTTGACAGCCCATTGACATTTGATAAATGTCAGCAGCGCTGGAGGGAACCCTCCCTTTTTCAATATCTGTTTGTCTGTCTATCTGTCTGTCTGTCTATCTATCTGTCTGTGTCTGTATCTCTGTCTGTCTATCTATCTGTCTGTTTGTCTAGCTCTGCTTATGTCTGTCTAACTCTGCTTATCTGTCAGCCTGTGTATGTCTTTCCGTCTGCTTGTCTCAGTCTCAGAGTGCGTCTCATAAGCCAACAGGTATTATACACGATGCAGAAGTGACGATGCGTATTACTTGCCAGGGGTTTCCATGCTTATTATGTATTATATCTACAAGCATTGTATAGCACTTTGCCTGGAATTTTTGGGTTATCCTAGGTAATTTACACTATGTATAATAACTGTACTTATGTGTACATGTGAGAGAGAGACAGATATAGGACATATAGATATAGATAGATATATAGACAGACAAAGATATAGACAGATAAAGATATAGACAGACAAAGATATAGACAGACAAAGATATAGACAGATAAAGATATAGACAGACAAAGATATAGACAGACAAAGATATGGACAGATAGAGATATAGACAGATAGAGAGACAGCCAAAGCCAGCCAGCCTGCCGAATACATAAGAACATAAGAAAGAAGGAACACTGCAGCAGGCCTACTGGCCTATGTCACCCCCCAATTTAGACCAATGACCCACCTAGTCAGGTCACATCCTCTGAAGAAAGGAGCATGGCATCAGACATAGTAGCACAAGCTTGTCAGGCCCAACTCACACCCACCCACAGCCACTCATGTATTTATAGGGGAGTGTTAATGCGACATAACATCATTGAATCCCTGTTGTTTGCCACACTATTTGCTCTAGCTGGCACTCAATCGAACTGGTGCTCCCACAAGGTACTAAGTGGTCCCAGATTTTTTTAATACTTACTGCGCACACTGAGGGCGCAGACCCATTCTCTCATGTCTAGGCGACTCAGGCCTATCGCGCTAAATTTGAACGAATGTAAAATAAAACGTAGATGTACGTTGGGTCAGCTACGTGCGTGAACGTATATCTACGTGTGGACAGTTTAAGGGTTAAATTGTGGGTGCTGGTGTTCGTCGATCATTGTGAAGAGAGTGGAGAGTTATGCTGTGGCCCTACTGGGCTGAGGTGGATGGTAGAGGTTCTGGTACTGAAGTCGATTGTTGTACTGGAGTGTGCATAAATTCTGTAATGGATTTCTGGGCTATTTTACCCTGCAGTACATTATACAGCTGACGATAAGGTATCAGCTGCAATAGACAATGTTTCAGAGCACTGCTTCTAGATTTGTCAATTAATATTTGCACCGATAACTCATTACAGTTGTGACTGGGTGTGGACATGTGAATTGCTCATTACTTTATAATTTGTTCATGATTGTAACCATGTATAAACATAAGTAAATTTACTTACATGATTCATTACCTTTGTAACTTGTGAGTTCATTATCTTTGTTCCTTGTTCAGCTATCAAAACTTTGGGGCCCAGTCCTTGGACCCAGTATGTACCTCTGTAATCTGTAAATACCTTTGTAACTTGTCATGATTGTGACCAGATCTACCTGGAATTCATTACCTTTGTAACTTGCTCAGCTATCAAAACTTTGGGGCCCAGTCCCTAAATCTTTTGACTACAGCCCACAGGATGGGTATGGGGTGCATAATAAAGATATTAAACTTAAACTAAACTTCTAGATTTGTCAGAGTCCTCCTCAGTGAAAAAGTCTAACCTTAAGTTAGTAAATCAGTCAAGTCAGTCAGTCAGTAAATCAGTCACATCAAGTCAGCCAGTCAGTCAAGTCAATCAGTAAGTCAGTCAAGTCAATCAGTAATTCAGTCAGTGAAGTCAGTCAGTAAATCAGTCGAGTCAGTCAGTCAGTTATTCATCACACAAAGTCGTATATATTTACCTCATTCTTTTTAATTGTACAAACTGACGCTTCATTAAGGTCTGTTGGACCAGAGCCTGATAAACCAGGCTGTTACTGCTGGCCGCACGCAGTCCAACATACGAATCACAGCCTGGCTGGTCAGGTACCGACTTTAGGTGCCTGTCCAGTGCCTGCTTGAAGACAGCCAGGCTATAGCCTGGCCTCAGGCTATCTCTTGTCTAATATCTCTATTTTCTTTGTTAACTCTTAATTAAGACTTAAACGTTTATACCTTTTCTTGCCACTTTCAGCAACACTGGTATGCCTACTGGGTGCCATGATTGCTTGGCAGATGCAGGATATAGCAATTAAAATATCAAAACACTATTCACAAACACAGCTAGTTCCTAACACAATGGAACTGGACAAGTATGAATGAATGCTGGGATGGGGGTGGCAGGAATGTTGGGGGATGGTGGGAGTGTCGGGGGGACACGCAGTCCAAATTTTTTCCCCTCCCATAAACTGAACTGTGTTAAGTTAATTTTACGAAGTTTTATACAAAAATATGCCGCAATTCTTCAATAATGCTATAACCAAAACGTTTCCCACAAAACCGTCTTGAACAACAGTCTACTGTATTATGATTTGATGAATTGTCTTTTATTACTATGTTAGCTTTTGTATTTTCTTTATTTCCGTGCCTTGGTGTGTTCCTTGCATTGGCTGTGACTGGCTTCTGATGTCTTATACATATCTGTTTCAAGAAAAAAAAATTGTAATTTGATATATGTGTCAGTGTGATTTGGATTGTGCTGTTATAATTATTATATTTAATGGTAAGTATACTAAACTCTTTGGGGTCATATAGCACCTAGGAAATGGGAAGCAATCAGGTTCAATCCAAGGAAAGGGAGGATAAGTCAAATTCCTTGGATCAAGAGCCCATCATTAGCATCAATGAATTTCCCCTGAGCTGTGGATTGTAATGTATATGCACTGGCACTGACTAAATTGAAATTGTTCTTTTGTAGTTTGGCTATCAAATAATGAACATCTGTAAACAGTGATAACCTAAATGAGACTATATTATTGTGTATAAGCATGTGTGAGCGTGTTAGGAATGAATGGAGACAGATGGTTTTTGGGACCTGACGAGCTGTTGGAGTGTGAGCAGAGTAACATTTTGTGAAGGGATTCAGGGAAACCAGTTAATTGATTTAGTTGGACTTGAGTCCTGGAAATGGGAAGTACAATGCCTGCACTTTAAAGGAGGGGTCTGGGATAGTGACAGCTGGGAGGGACTTATTCTCAGCTGTCGTATCTGAGCGCCTCTGCAAAGACAGTGATTATGTATGAGTGAGGTGAAAGTGTTGAATGATGATGAAAGTATTTTCTTTTTGGGGAAATGTTTCTATACTTGGATCTTGTTCACACCACTGATACAAAGGGTACATGAAATATTGTATACGTATACAGTGGTACCTCTACTTACGAGCAGCTCCCAACTCGAACAATTATGTAAGTGTATTTTTGTAGGTGCTTTTGTAAGTGTATTTTTGGGGGTCTGAAATGGATTAATCTAATTTTCATTATTTCTTATGGGAAAAAATTCCTTCGGTATCGGCACTTGAATAGCCGTCTAGAACAAATTTTGCTCGTAAGTACTAGAGGTACCACTATATAGCAGAGGTATCAGACTTCAGATCAAGTATAAGCTAACCACTGTTATATATGCTGTTTTTCATATTCTCTATGCATCACTGGGGTAGACAAGGTCCCAGGATCAAAACATTTTGTATTAAAACTTAAGTGTTCGCATCATGAGATATCACATAGTAGTACATAAATGTTACCCATGAGAGACTGTTGTATGAGTCCATACAGCAATATACTGCTCGACAGCATCTACATACATGCATTCTTTTAACTTTACAGGTAATGATCTTCAGCAATTTTTTTCTGATCCAGATTTCAGTACAGTAGGTATTGACATATGTATGATTTTTATAGTGGGTCATCTTCATGCTATGGAGTCCCTCTCATTCCCATGCCATTGCTACATTTACATATACTTTTGATAGGTGTGCTTACAAGCAACAAGTACAATATTTTTATTATTATAATCAAAACTAAGCACTAAACCACAATACGTACTCTTAAGTGGTAACTTGCCATCTGAAAGAGCTTACTTGTTTTTACTTAGTATGTGATACCATCTTATGAATGTAAGGTACATAACAGTATTTATCTAAACATATACTACTATTTCATGTCAATATTGGTAGAACTTTTTCTTCAGCCTGAGCAATGCCTCTGGTGAAATAAATCTGCTTCAGTTTGAAGTCATGAGAAAATATGCATAATGTTGGGACATTCTGATAAAAAACCCATAGCAGAATGTAAACCTTCATTATAACTGTTTCACTTAAAGACCAAGCTTTCTCAAGTGTAGCTGAGTTATACATGCTTGGGAGAACAGGTGGCAAGGAGTGAAAAGTGAACCTGTCTATGTTAGGTCTGAAAGGTGATGTGTGCTGAGGAGCAGTTGAGCCATGAGTTCCACTAACTGGAAACTTCCTTTGTCCTGCATAATGGTGTCTGTGATATGAATGAGACCCAATTCAAGTCATTTCCTTATCCCTGTATTTTCTCTGATAACCATGCTTGCCCATTTCCAGTCCACTATTACAATACCTGGCAGGCACTGTAGTAACATAGCCTCACTCGTCTCTGGACCCATTATGTGCCAATGTAATCTTTTGACTACCGCCCACAGAATGGGTATGGGATGCACAATAAAGATGTTAAACTAACTGGGAACACAGGTATCGTTGATGTTGGTGCGATGTGTCCAAATTAAATTAAGTTAAATCATATTTTTAGCTAACTTTCGTTTTTCCTTTTGGGCCACCCTGCCTCGGTGGGAAACGGCCGACGTGTTGAAAGGATGGCCCAAAAGGAAAAACGAAAGTTTCTCCTTTTACATTTAGTAATATATACAGGAGAAGGGGTTACTAGCCCCTTGCTCCCGGCATTTTAGTCGCCTCTTACAACACGCATGGCTTACGGAGGAAGAATTCTGTTCCACTTCCCCATGGAGATAAGAGGAAATAAGAACAAAAACTTGTAAGAAAATAGAAGAAAACCCAGAGGGGTGTGTATATATATGTTTGAACATGAATGTGTAGTGTGACCTAAGTGTAAGTAGAAGTAACAAGACATACCTGAAATTTTGCATGTTTATGAGACAGAAAAAAGACACCAACAATCCTACCATCATGTAAAACAATTACATACAGGCTTTCGTTTTACTCACTTGGCAGGACCCCCATATATATATACTATACGTATATATATATATATATATATATATATATATATATATATATATATATATATATATATATATATATATATATATATATGCAAAAGATCACAGTAAACAGGTGATATCAAAATATGCAAGACAACCACTATGAAAAAATAGAAGAATTCCAAGCGCTTTCGTGACTACTCACATTATCAAGGAACTATAAAAGGAAACATGACAAGAAGGCTTATAAAGGGGCAGAATACACCTCACAGTCACATCACACTAACAAAGACAACACCTCACAGTAGCATAACATCGCACGACTCTGTGAAGAGGAACATAAGAAAGGACCTGAAACTCTTCCCAAGAATTAAGATTAGTCCAATTTATCATTAAATTCTTCCCAAATTTTATTAATTATAAATGAATCCAATTTATATAAACCAAAAGAAATATTCATATTATTTTCAAAACTGCTTTTAATGAAACATGATTCTATTATATTCCTCTCAACCATGGACTTGCTTGATACAACCTTCTCAGCATTTTGAAAATCAATTGGATGGTTTAAGTCTCTCACATGAATAAATAGAGCATTAGAATCTTGTCCAGTTTTAATGCTATATTTATGTTGTTTTAATCTTAGTTCAAGACTTTTACCAGTTTGACCATAATAATTTGACCATAAAAATTTGCGATAAAGTTTATTATGGTCAAACTGGTAAAAGTCTTGAACTAAGATTAAAAGGGCAAAGATGAATTAATTAAAAAATTTACTTCCACTAATCCATCTTTACCTTATATGTATGGATTAATTAAAACACACAAACCTGGTAATCCTGTTAGACCAATTATTAGCTCCATAGGTTCAGTTTCTTATAAACTTTCTAAATGGCTTGTTGATATTTTGAGCCCAATTGTTGGAAAAATTTCTAATTTTAATGTTAAAAACAACTTAGATTTAGTTGATAAATTAAGCACCTTGACTGATTTAAATGATTTCAATATGGTTAGTTTTGATGTTACCTCCTTGTTTACAAAAGTTCCAGTTGATGATTTACTAAAGTTCTTATCTGAAGAACTGGTTAATTACGATTTACCATTGCCAGTTCCTACTATCATTAAACTTATTAAACTTTGTATTGTTGATGCAAAATTTGTATTTAATGATGAGTTTTACACTCAGAAGTTTGGTATGGCAATGGGAAATCCTTTCACCTGTTCTTAGTAATTTATATATGGAATTTTTCGAAACAAGATTGCTTAACACGATCCTTCCCAATAGAGCTAAGTGGTATAGATATGTTGATGATATTTTGTGCATTATGCCTAAGAATGTAGACATAAACCATTTCCTTGTTAAATTAAATAGCTTAGCTCATTCTATAAATTTTACTGTTGAATTTGAAGTAAATAACTCATTGCCCTTCCTAGATGTTTTTATTATTAAGGGTAACATTGACTTTAAATTTAAAATTTACAGAAAACCTACAAATAATTGTTCCTATGTACACTATTACTCTTCACATCAAGATAGAGTTAAAGTGTCGGTTTTCTCTTCTATGTTTTTGAAAGCTTTACGTATTTGTAGTCCTGAGTTCATAGATGAAGAAATCTCTAAAATTTATGAAATAGCTAATGATTTAAAATATCCAAGAAACATAACTGATAAATCTTTTAAAATAGCTAGAAATACTTTTTATAATCCAAAAGGGACAACCAACCTTATTCAACCAAAAATATGTTGGTTCTCCTTACCATGAAAACTTGGTTGATATGCCTTCCTTTCTTAAGAATTTTAATATCAAAGTTGTATTTAAAAATCTTGATACAGTAAAAAGACTTTTGATAAAAAATTCCCCCCAAAATGCTGACGGATGTGTCTATAAGATTCCCTGTAAAATTTGCGATAAAGTTTATTATGATCAAACTGGTAAAAGTCTTGAACTAAGATTAAAACAATATAAATATAGCATTAGAACTGGACAAGATTCTAATGCTCTATTTATTCATGTGAGAGACTTTAACCACCCAATTGATTTTCAAAATGCTGAGAAGGTTGTATCAAGCAAGTCCATGGTTGAGAGGAATATAATAGAATCATGTTTCATTAAAAGCAGTTTTGAAAATAATATGAATATTTCTTTTGGTTTATATAAATTGGATTCTTTTATAATTAATAAAATTTGGGAAGAATTTAATGATAAATTGGACTAATCTTAATTCTTGGGAAGAGTTTCAGGTCCTTTCTTATGTTCCTCTTCACAGAGTCGTGAGATGTTACGCTACTGTACACCCCTCCTTCAGAGTGCAGACACTGTACTTCCCATCTCCAGGACTCAAGTCCGGCCTGCCGGTTTCCCTGAATCCCTTCATAAATGTTACTTTGCTCACACTCCAACAGTTTGTCAAGTATTAAAAACCATTTGTCTCCATTCACTCCTATCAAATACGCACACGCATGCTTTGTTAGTGTGATGTGACTGTGAGGTGTATTCTGCCCCTTTATAAGCCTTCTTGTCATGTTTCCTTTTATAGTTCCTTGATAATGTGAGTAGTCACGAAAGCGCTTGGAATTCTTCAATTTTTTTTCATAGTGGTTGTCTTGCATATTTTGATATCACCTGTTTACTGTGATCTTTTTTGCATATATATACGTATATAGTGGAACCCTGGTTAACGAACACCCCGGAAATCGTGCAATTATGTAAGTATAATATTGTAAGTGCTTGTGGAAGTGTATTTTTGGGGGTCTGAAATAGACTAACCTAAATGACATTTTTTCTTAAGGAAGTAAATTCGTTTGGTAATGGCACTTGAGCAGGCTTCTGCAATGAATTTTTCGTTAACCGGGTTCCACTGTTATATATATATATATATATATATATATATATATATATATATATATATATATATATATATATATATATATATATATATGTATATATTATTATTAACACATCGGCCGATTCCCACCTAGGCAGGGTGGCCCGAAAAAGAAAAACTTTCGTCATCATTCACTCCATCACTGTCTTGCCAGAGGGGTGCTTTACACTACAGTTATAAAACTGCAACATTAACACCCCTCCTTCAGAGTGCAGACACTGTACTTCCCATCTCCAGGACTCAAGTCCGGCCTGCCGGTTTCCCTGAATCCCTTCATAAATGTTACTTTGCTCACACTCCAACAGTTTGTCAAGTATTAAAAACCATTTGTCTCCATTCACTCCTATCAAATACGCACACGCATGCTTGCTGGAAATCCAAGCCCCTCGCACTCAAAACCTCTTTTACCCCCTCCCTCCAACCTTTCCTAGGCCGACCCCTACCCTGCCTTCCCTCCACTACAGATTTATACACTCTCGAGGTCATTCTGTTTCGTTCCATTCTCTCTACATGTCCGAACCACCTCAACAACCCCTCCTCAGCCCTCTGGATAATAGTTTTGGTAATCCCACACCTCCTCCTAATTTCCAAACTTCGAATTCTCTGCATTATATTCACACCACACATTGACCTCAGACATGACATCTCCACTGCCTCCAGCCTTCTCCTCATTGCGACATTCATCACCCATGCTTCACACCCATATAAGAGTGTTGGTATAACTATACTCTTCTACATTCCCCTCTTAACTTCCATGGACAAAGTTCTTTGTCTCCACAGACTCCGAAGTGCTCCACTCACCCTTTTCCCCTCATCAATTCTATGATTCACCTCATCCTTCATAGACCCATCTGCTGACATGTCTACTCCCAAATATCTGAATACATTCACCTCCTCCATACTCTCTCCCTCCAATCTGATATCCAATCTTTCGTCACCTAAACTTTTTGTTATCCTCATCACCTTACTCTTTCCTATATTCACTTTCAATTTTCTTCTTTTACATACCTTACCAAATTCATCCACCAACCTCTGCAACTTCTCTTCAGAATGGCGAATAAAATGAAGGACAAATACAAGGCAAAAGAAAAGAAAGAAAGGAAAACCCATAGGAGAAAAAAGGAGAAGGGGGAAGAGATGAAAGGGGAAGGAATCAGGTTAAGTCACGGGTGTTCTGAAGTTTAGAGCATTTAACAATGTAATGAGAGAGGAAAGCATCAACAGAGACAAAGCCAGGGCTAAGATTCATACAGTGAAAGTTGTGTATAAGGGAGGATTCAACCAGGCGGCGACTATGAAAGTTGGACGTAGGGTAGACAGTTTTAGCAGAAGACCAATCAATAGGATGACTGTGATCTCTGACATGAGAGAAAAGAGCATTATTAGTGTCGGCAAGCCTAACACTATTTTGTGCTCCTTGAGTCTGTCAGAAGAGATCGGCCAGTTTCTCCGAAGTACTGAAGAGAAACTGGCCAATCTCTTTCTGACAGACTCAAGGAGCACAAAAATAGTGTTAGGCTTGCCGACACTAACAATGCTCTTTTCTGTCATGTCAGAGATCACAGTCATCAGTGATACCTTCCTTGGATCACTGACATAGAAGGGTGTTGCATGCAAAGAGTACGTCAACCTTATTCGGAGCATGTTAAACACACCCGCATAGGCTGCCCCTCCAACCAGCGAACCATCATTAAGGGTTTGGTGATGGGGCCCCATCACCAAATAAACGACTTGGTTCAGCCAATGATAATGCGGGTCTGGCAATGGGAAAGGTGACATGGATTTCACTCGCATATTTGCCATTGTCATTCCTGCATTGAGCTGGTTGTTGTACGGTCGTCTCTTTCTATTGGCTGCTGTTTTGCCTTGACTACCGTGGCGTGCACTAATACTACTCTCTCTGTATATAGTGTACATACTTGTACAAAGCCTTATAATATACTTGAAAGAAAATACAAAACTCATATATATAATATAATTGCTTGGTGAAGGAAATACAATTCAAAGCATTTTCTACTGTGTTTCTTTGCTCCAAGCTCCCTTTTACACTCAGGATAACAGGCCTTTTAACCTGAGGTTGTAATATGGGGGCCTGTCTGGGAGCTGAATTTGGAGACTTAGAACAGGAGTTGAGCCTAGAGTTGAAGTTGGAGCAGGAGGTAGTCTTGTATCTAGATAGCTTGCTATCTGACATTGCTTATGCTTTGCCAATGCTTCACAAATTTTATGTGTCATCTTTGCATTCGCTTCGCTATGGTCAGCCTTGCTATTGTGTGAGTATTCTGCAATTTGGTTTATTATTGCATGTCAGCCTTGCTATTGTATGTGTATATTTGCTTTGCTGTTGCGTGTCAGCCTTGCTATCATGTGAGTATCCTGCAGTCGTACCATGCATAGCGCTACAGCGTGTTATGTTGGTGGTTAATGCTAGTCAGATGATTAGTGTCTGAGTTCACTCTACCCATTTGAGGTGGAAGCCTAGTCCTGAGCCCTCTTGGGGTGGGGATGTTGCATGCAAAGAGTACGTCAACCTTATTCGGAGAATGTTAAACACACCCACATAGGCTGCCCCTCCAACCAGCGAACCATCATTAAGGGTTTGGTGATGGGGCCCCATCACCAAATCAACGACTTGGTTCAGCCAATGATAATGCGGGTCTGGCAATGGGAAAGGTAATGTGGATTCCACTCGCATATTTGCCATTGTCATTCCTGCATTGAGCTGGTTGTTGTACGGTCGTCTCTGTCTATTGGCTGCTGTTTTGCCTTGACTACCGTGGCGTGCACTAATACTACTCTCTCTGTATATAGTGTACATACTTGTACAAAGCCTTATAATATACTTGGTGAAGGAAAATACAAAACTCATATATATATATAATAATTGCTTGGTGAAGGAAATACAATTCAAAGCATTTTCTACTGTGTTTCTTTGCTCCAAGCTCCCTTTTACACTCAGGATAACAGGCCTTTGAACCTGAGGTTGTAATAAAGGGGCTTGGCGTATGATAAACAGGGTACCTTTCTTGGGTCAGTTAGAGGGCTAGGTTCATTGGATACAGGGATGCAGAACCCCAATGGAAATAAGTCACTTTGACTTTTTTTGGGTTATCCTAGGTTCTCTACAGTAAGTAAGTAAGTTTATTCAGGTATACACAAATACAGTTACATAGATTATCATACATAGCAGCATATGTATGATAATCTATTAAATTAAAATTAAACATTAAAATTCTTTATTTCTCTGTTAATATTACAATGTGGGGTTTACATATTATATTATTACATATAAAATACTTATTACAAGAAGGCCACTAGTATGCCTAGGCATTTCGGGCAGCCTAATACTAGTTCTTACTCTATATTGACACAGGATATGAATCATACTGGTATTAAGGTTAGGTAATTGTGGTAATTAACTAGATTTACAAAACTGAGGTAGTTCAAAATATTTAAGAAATTAACAATTAGTTTATAAATGACATGCCCATGCACTCCGCTCCACAGTTACTAAAAACAACAGACAGCCCCACTCCACAAAGGGGGCAGTAAAGCAATAGCAAAGAACTACAGACCAATAGCACTAACGTCCCATATCATAAAAATATTTGAAAGGGTTCTAAGAAGCAAGATCGCCACTTATCTAGATACTCATCAATTACACAACCCAGGACAGCATGGGTTTAGAGCAGGTCGCTCCTGTCTGTCCCAACTACTGGACCACTACGACAAGGTCCTGGATGCTCTAGAAGACAAACAGAATGCAGATGTTATATACACAGACTTTGCAAAAGCCTTTGACAAGTGTGACCATGGTGTAATAGCACACAAAATTCGTGATAAAGGAATAACAGGAAAAGTTGGTAGATAGATCTACAATTTCCTAACAAGTAGAACACAAAGAGTAGTAGTCAACAGAGTAAAGTCTGAGGCGGCTAAGGTGAAAAGCTCTGTTCCACAAGGCACAGTACTCGCTCCCACCCTGTTCCTCATCCTCATATCGGTCATAGACAGGGATATAAACCACAGTGCCGTGTCTTCCTTTGCAGATGACACCCGAATCTGCATGACAGTGTCCACCATTGAAGGCACTGCAAGACTCCAAGCAGACATCAACCAAATCTTTAAATGGGCTGCAGAAAACAATATGAAGTTCAATGATGAGAAATTTCAATTACTCCAATATGGAAAACGTGAGGAAATTAAAATCTCATCGGAGTATAAAACAAATTCCAACCACACAATAGAGCGAAAAACAAATGTCAAAGACCTGGGAGTGATCATGTCAGAGGATCTCACCTTCAAGGACCATAACACTGTAGCAATCGCATCTGCTAGAAAAATGACAGGATGGATAATGAGAACCTTCAAAACCAGGGATGCCAAACCCATGTTGACACTTTTCAGGTTGCTTGTTCTATCTAGGCTGGAATATTGCTGCTCACTAACTGCACCTTTCAAGGCAGGTGAAATTGCTGACCTAGAAAATGTGCAGAGAACCTTCACGGCACGCATAACTGCGATAAACCACCTCAATTACTGGGAACGCTTGAAGTTCCTAAACCTGTATTCCCAAGAATGCAGGCGGGAGAGATACATTATTATACACACTTGGAAAATTCTAGAGGGACTAGTACCAAACCTGCACACGAGAGTCACTCCCTATGAAAGCAAAAGACTCGGCAGACGATGTAACATCCCCCAATGAAAAGCAGGGGTGCCACTAGCACGTTGAGAGACAACACAATAAGTGTCAGGGGCCCAAGACTGTTCAACTGCCTCCCAGCATAAATAAGGGGAATTACCAATAAACCCCTAGCTGTCTTCAAGCAGGCATTGGACAGGCACCTAAAGTCGGTACCTGACCAGCCAGGCTGTGGTTCGTACATTGGACTGCATGTGGCCAGCAGTAACAGCCTGTTTGATCAGGCCCTGATCCAACATGAGGCGTGGTCAAAGACTGGGCCGCAGGGGCGTTGACCCCTGGAACTCTCTCCAGGTAAACTCCAGGTAATGGACATGGTCTCGTTTTGGCATGATACAGTTTCTATATTGGAGTGTCTTAGGCAAACTTATGACTAGCTTAAGAATTATAAAGCAATAGCTGTATTCAGAATTTTATGTTTACATTCATGTGTAAATTAAGGGAAGTCACAGATATCAATAAGTGTATTTTGCTTTGGATATGTGCAAGATAAAGTAGTTTTCATGTGGTTACCTACCGGTGGGGTGTGTAAAGAAGACAAGATGTTTTTTAAGGGTGCTTTCGAAAATGGTGGTTGTGTCTGCAGTTCTAGTTTTCAGTCAGAGAGCTCCAGATTTTAGGCCCTTTATGTACATTGAATTTTTGTATAGATTTAGCCGGACATGGAGAATGTCAAAGAGATGTTTGTGTCCGGTATTATGTCTATGGGTCCTGTCACAACTATCAAGAAAGTGTTTTAGTTCAGGGTTAATATTGGAATTCATGGTTCTGTAGATGTAGATTGCAGAATAGTAAGTGTGGATGTTCTGAACAGTGAGTAAGTTTAGGTCTTTGAAGAGTGGGTGTGTGTGTTGCCTAGCATTGGATTGCATGATAATTCTTACTGCGGCTTTTTGTTGGGTTATCATTGGCTTTAGGTGGGTAATTGTTGTTGATCCCCAAGCACAAATGGCATATGTGAGGTAGGGATAGATGAGTGAATAGTATAGTGTGAGTAGGGCTGATTGTGGTACGTAGTAACGTATCTTAGAGAGGATCCCAACAGTTTTGGATACTTTTATTGTTATGTGTTGGATATGAGTGCTGAATTTCAGGTTGCTGTCGAGGTGTAGGCCCAGGAATTTGCCCTCATTATGTTTAACAATAAGAGTGTTGTCGATCTTGATGTTTAATTGTGCATCACCTGCTCTGTTACCAAACATAATATAGAAAGTTTTATCAGTGTTGAGTGTAAATTTACTGGCTGTCATCCATGTAGATATTTTTAGTAGTTCCTCGTTAACAATGGTGTTGAGCGTGGCAAGATTTGGGTGGGAGATGACATAATAGGCCTCATCTAGATTATGCTGCACAGTGTATTGGTCACCGTATTACAGAATGGATATAAATGCTCTGGAAAACGTACGAAGGAGGATGACAAAATTGATCCCATGTATCAGAAATCTTCCCTATGAGGATAGACTGAGGGCCCTGAATCTTCACTCTCTAGAAAGGCGTAGAATTAGGGGGGATATAATTGAGGTGTATAAATGGAAAACAGGAATAAATAATGGGGATGTAAATAGTATACCTGGAGAGAGTTCCAGGGGTCAACGCCCCCGCAGCCCGGTCCGTGACCAGGCCTCATGTTGGATCAGAGCCTGATCAACCAGGCTGTTACTGCTGGCCGCATGCAGTCCAACGTACGAACCAGAGCCTGGCTGGTCAAGTACCGACTTTAGGTGCCTGTCCAGTGCCTGCTTGAAGACAGCCAGGGGTTCGTTGGTAATCCCCCTGATGTATGCTGGGAGGCAGTTGAACAGTCTTGGGCCCCTGACACTTATTGTGTTGTAATAGCGTGCTAAAAATATCTAGTATTGACAGGACTCGCAGCAATGGCTTTAAGTTGGAAACATTTAGATTCAGGAAGGATATAGGAAAGCACTGGTTTGGTAATAGAGTTGTCGATGAGTGGAACAAACTCCCGAGTACAGTTATAGAGGCTAAAACGTTGTGTAGTTTTAAAAATAGGTTAGATAAATACATGAGTGGGTGCGGGTGGGTGTGAGTTGGACCTGACTAGCTTGTGCTACTAGGTCAGATGCCGTGCTCCTTCCTTAAGTGAATGTGACCTGACCTGGCCTTAAACCGGTGGGAGACTTGGACCTGCCTCGCATGGGCCAGTAGGCCTGCTGCAGTGTTCCTTTATTATGTTCTTAAGTCGTGTCGTCAGCAAAGAAAATTGGTTTTAGGTGTTGTGATACATTGGGAAGATCATTAATGTATAAGAGGAAGAGCAGGGGACCAAGGACACTTCCCTGTGACACTCCAGTATCAAGTGGTCGTGTTGAGGAGGTTGTCTTTAATGGTGACATACTGATACCTATCAGTAAGGTAGGACTTGAAATATGCAAGTGCATGGCCTCTTATACCATAATGGTCAAGTTTGTGGAGTAGGATACCGTGGTTTACTGTGTCGAAAGCTTTCCTTAGGTCTATAAAAAGTCCTAATGGATATATGTAACTGTATGTGTGTATACCTGAATAAACTTACTGGTCACAGGCCTGGTCACAGACCGGGCCGCGGGGGCGTTAACCCCTGGAATTCTCTTCAGGTAGACTCCAGGTAGTCCAGGTACCTTTCTCGGATCCTTGATGTAAATGAGGCTGGGTTTATGGGATACGGCCTAGAACACGTTTCCCTGATCATTGAGGTTGTGGGGGCTTGGCTTATGGTATATGAGGATACCTTTCTTGAGTCATCAAGATAGAGGCCTAGGTTTATTGAATGCAGGGATACCTTTCTCGGATCATTGATGTTGTTAGTTTGATATCTTTATTATGCACCCCATACCCATCCTGTGGGCGGTAGTCAAAAGATTACAGAGGTACATAATGGGTCCAGGGACTGGACCTCAAAGTTTGATAGCTGAGCAAGTTACAAAGGTAATGAACTCAGATGGTCACAATCATGACAAGTTACAAAGGTATTTGCAGATTACAGAGGTATATATAGGGTCCAGAGACTGGGCCCCAAAGTTTTGATAGCTGAACAAGGTACAATGGTAATTAATTCACTAGTTACAAGGTAATGAATCATGTAAGTAAATTTACTTACGTCTGTACATGGTTGCACTCATGAACAAATTATAAAGCAATGAGCAATCTATTAGTCTACACCCAGCCACAACTGTAATGAGTTATTGGTGCAAATTTTAATTGTTGCGTCACACACACACACATATACATATACACATACATATATACACATACACACGCATACATGTATATACATACACATACACACATGTACATACACACACACACACACGTGTCAATGCTTTATTTACAGGGAGCAAAGTCAGGGTATTTTTCCAGAATGGTCTGTAATATACCACTGTGGATAAAATACTTTGACATATCTTGAACATTTCTGAATGAGTAGCTGTATAACCCTTGTGGTTTAGCGCTTCTATTTGATTATAATAATAATAATAATCTGAATGAGTAGTCTCTGAATTCATTAATTTTATCGCACTCCAGTACATAATGACGCAGGGTGTGACAATAATCCAACTGGCAAAGTTTACATCTTGTTTGGTCTACATCTGGTGGTGGTGATTTAACCTGCCAAAGATACTTGTAACCCAGCCGGAGGCGGGCGGTAGTGACATCCAAGAGTCTGCTTATTTTGTTGGATGCACCATAGACATGTGGCTCCTCCTGCATGATAGAATGATGATAGATGGACTGACTGGTGTCAAACTCCCTGAGTCTTAAGTCAATAAAATTCAGTTGAAGTTCTTTTCGTATTATTGTTCTCAAACTGCTAACTGACAAGCCAAGATTGTAATCTATCCCCTCTTTGAAAGCATAAAACTTAGCCAATTTATCAGTTCTATCATGCATCTGAAGACCAATGTGAGATGGAATCCACAGCATGTGCACTCTGACTCTACTATCCAGAATCCTACCATACCTGTGCCTGGCTTCTGACACGAGCATGCTACAAGTTATACTTGATGAGTTGAGAGCATTTATGGATGACAGAGAATCAGTTACAATTAGAGAGTTAACCTTAGATACATGGACGCATTTGAGTGCAAGGAGTATGGCAAACAGTTCTGTCAGAAGGGTAGAGGCCCAGTTATTAATGCGTGCTCCAATTTCTTTAAGAGAGCCATCACTCTGTATGACAACAGCAGCACTACCAGCTGCACCAGTGGATTGGTGAACAGAACCATCAACGTAAATAATTTGTGAGAGAGTGTGCTGTTTGGCTAAATTATCAATACAGTTTAAGGCATCATGTTTGGCTTCAAGGCGAAGCTTTGGTTGTGATTTAAGAAGTAGTTTGGGGAAATGGGGGATGGTAGTTTGGAATGGGGTAATATTCCATGGAGCGGAGAAGTGCCGCTGTTGCCTTACTTGCCACAGATCATGTATCTGATTCATGCGGAGGTCGGTTCCAGTTTTTCGATCCATCTGGAGGATGTTCTCCAGTGCTGAGGAAAGTTTGGAGGGCTTCTGTGCATGGGTTTGAATGGGCTTGCCTGAGCATATTAACCCCAATTAGGATATTTCTTTCAGTAACACGATCTCTGATGCTTGGAATATCAAGTTCTTTCTGCATATTTAAAATTTTGGCAGTACGAGGGCATCCTAAAATGATCCTCATTGCTTCGTTCTGCAGTTTTTCCAACCCTCCAAGCTTCCAGTCAGACACAAGAGCAAGTAGTGGGGCAGCATAATCAACTAATGATCTAATATAAGCAAGATACATCATTTTCACAATTTTAACATTAGCACCATACCTGGGGTGAAACCCTGCCACAACTCTAAGTGCTCTCAGCCTTTCTTTGTATTGACGACAAAGTCTCGTTACAACAGGTCCAAGTAGTGGGACCTCAAAGCCTAGATACCTGTATCTGTTTACATATTCTAAAAGAGACCCATCATGCAACTGGATCTGTATATGTTTCTCGGATCATTGAGATAGAGGAGGCTAGGCTATGGTCTACAGGGAGACCTTTCGTGCATCACTGAGGTGTAGAGGTCTGGGTTTATGGAATAAGGGGATATATTTCTTATCCCATAAAGGTAGAGGGGGCTGGGCTTAAAGGATACTTTTCTCGGATCACGAGGTGACTGAACCATGTGTAGTTTCCATAATTGTCATTAACCCACGTTTAACTTTTGGGGGCTCCCCTAGATTAAATCTGCATAATGTACTTTTATGCACTCATAACATTAGTGTGCCTCAAGACCACATTAAAAACAGTATTTTATGTAAACTAATCATAAGTAAAAACGCGGTTAAGTTTGAGAATTGAGATATTAGTGAGGGCCCGAGGGGGTAGTGAGCCCCGAACAGCCAGTGTCGTCTGCTGCTGCAACACTTACAACCTCACTCAAGTTCGGCTTTTATAATATTAAATATCTGTCCACTTTCTCAATACCTATGGTGAGCATTAATACAGTAATTCACCCATATTATTCACTGTCATTTAATGTGGTGTCTCCAAAACAGTAGGCATACTATCCATAAGTTACTGTGTACCTCAAACAACACTACTTACATTGCATTACTCTAATTAAATTTAAATTATTTTATTTCTTTGCAATGTGTGGTTTACATGTTATAAAATATTGTTAAGTACAAGGAAAGTAATTAACATGCCTGAGCATTTCGGGCAGACAACTAATGCTTACACACTATCTTATTAAAATTAGACATAGGTTATGGAGTGGTGAATTTCAATTATTCATAATTTTACATTATTACAAAAGAGAGGGAGCCAAAAGTTTTATAATTAATAAGATTTATAGTAGAGAGGTAGCAAAAACAAAAGTATTACAATTAGTACAATACCCCAATAGAAATAAGTCACTGACTTTTTTGGGTTATCCTAGGTTCCTACACATGCTGCTATGTATGATATTCTATGTAATTGTGTATACCTGAATAAACTTGCTTACTTACAATATTACAACAGTACAATTTTAAATATATATTAATATTTTAGATTGATTTAGTGGTCTAAAGATAATTAGATTAATAATAATATATCTTTATTTCTACAAGTACGTACATGTACAAGGTATACAGGCCTAGCTGACATCAATGACATACTACTACATAGAAAGCCTTTTGTTATGCAGAGCATTTCGGGGCAAATTAGGTCAGTTTTGTCCCAGGATTGGTTTAGCGCTTCTTTTGATTATACTAATAATAAATTGTCCCAGGATGCGACCCATACTAGTTGACTAACACCCAGGTACCCATTTTACTGATGGGGAACATAGACAACTGGTGTAAAGTAATATGCCCAATGTTTCTGCCCTCACTGGGAATTGAACCCGACCCTCGCTGTGTGAAGTGAGAGCTTTAGCCACCAGGCCATGGGGCACCATTAGATTAGATTCTTTATTTCAGCATGACGCAATGTTTGCACAAAGGTGGATGATTATAGGTAATGAGGATTCTCGCATATTAACATAATGTGGACACATTCAGTGTTTAAGTGGTTGTGTGGATTACAGATAATAAGAATAAGATTATATTGTTTTCCATGTGGTATTTGTGCCTGGGGACCTACTACACCAAATCACCTAGAACCATTAATAACCCAACAAAAAACTGCTTTGCCAGACCACTCGAAGGAGGGTCCTTGATGCTGGTGAAGGGCTCTTGAATTAAGCCTGAATGCCTGCCACCTTGCTGTATAATCCCTGCAGGTTTAGCACTCCCCCATCCTAATAATAATCCAGTGCTAGACGGCACACTCCCCCACTCTTTGAAGGCTTGAACTTAATATACAAAATATGCACTTATACTGTGCCTACTATAACATTAAATACCAATATAAACCCTTCTCTGAAACTTTCTTGATTGCAATAGAACACTAAGGTATAACACAAGACACAACCCTCTTTGACATCCCCCGTGTCCTACTCAACCAATGCAAAAACTCAATTTGCATAAATGGCCCTAAGATTTGGAATTCATTGCCTGAAGTATCGATAGGTCCCCTATCTGCCAGTCGATGAAACTAATATGCTGTCAAACAAAGACTAGCTCATCCAATTCTGTCCCTGTTGTTCTTCCAGCCTTCCTTCAGACTTCCATAGGAAATTGGTAATGCATCTTGTAAGAAAATTTATTTAGGTATAGGTATACACAAGTACAATTATCATACATAGTTTAACATATGTGTAAATTACTAAGGATAACCCAGAAAAGTATTTCTATTGTAGCAAGTAACTACATTTATCTTTACCTTCACTGTCCAATCACTCCACAATTGAAATACAGTGGACCCCTGAGTAACGAGCAAAATTCATTCCAGAAGCCTGCTCAAGTGTCATTACTGAACGAACCTGTAGTGTAAGCACGCCTCTGGCAAGACAGTGATGGAGTGAACGATGAAAGTTTTTCTTTTTCGGGCCACCCTGCCTTGGTGGGAAACGACCGATGTGTTAATAAAATTAAAAAATAAATATATGTATGTGTTTCTGGTAGGTTTGTTGTTGTGTGGCCATCATAGGTTTTATCTAGGCCACTGTTTTGTAAGAACTGTTTTGTAACAACTACAGTGGACCACTGAGTTTCGACCACCTCAAAACTCGAACAATTATGTAAGTGTAATATTGTAAGTGCTTTTGTAAGTGTATTTTTGGGGGTCTGAAATGGACTAACCTACTTTACATTATTCCTTATGGGAACAAATTCATTCGGTAATGGCACTTGAACAGCCTTCTGGAATGAATTACGTATGCCCGAAACTCGGGGGTCCACTGTATTTGTATTTGTAAACCTTTGTGTGCTCTATTTTCATTAGAATAACCTAGTAAAGTAAGTGACTTAATTCCATTGGGGTCTTTGTGTTATATAGTTATACAGTACCTTGATTTTTACATAGGCATTCTTATTTTATTTTAATCAGGGGGAAGCATTAAACTCTTAGGGGGTCATATAGTGCTTAGAGAATGGGAGGCATACAGGTTTGATCCAAGGAAGAGATCCCCTGAATGGAATTTTATTTCTTCTGATTAAACACATGCTGTTTTATCCTCTACCCTTAGTTATAATAGTTATTGTGATGTTAATAATAGTATGTAAATCATTATGTAACTTTAGCCTAGTATAATCCAGTAGTCGATGTGACTTACATTATAGAAATAGCTAATATGTCTGCCCACATAAGTACAGTGGAACCTCAGTTTTCGTTTGCCCTGGTTTTCGTCGAATTCAGTTTTCGACGACTTTTTTCATCAAAATTTGGTCCCAGTTTTTGTTCATCACCTCGGTTTTCGTTGGTCCGCCGTACCGAACGTGTCCACCTGCCAACGCTCACACAAAGCATCCCACACGTTCTGAGTCAGTCTGGCTTTGTTTCTCGTCAAGTGAGCATTACCCTGCGTGTTCATCAGAAACATTTCGTAATAATCCATTGTTTTATATGCTTGTTTATTGAATGCGACTGCTAAATAAGCCACCATGGGGCCAAAGAAAGTTCCGAGTGCCAGCCCTTTGATAAAGAAGGTGAGAAACACGATAGAATTCAAGAAAGAACTCATAGCAAAGTACGAAAGTCCATAGGGTTGGATGTGAGTGGCCAGTATATGGAAGAGTTGGTGGATGACCACAGGGAAGAGCTAACCACTGAAGAGCTGCAAGACCTTCAACTGGAACAGCAATAGACTGCAGCTGAGGAAATTGCTTCAGAGGAGGAAGAGAGAGGGGAGAATGTGCCTTCTTCAGTGATTAAGGATATGTGTGCAAAGTGGAGTGAGTTGCAAAGTTTTGTGGAGAAATATCACCCTAACAAAGCTGTTGAAAGCCGTGTCTGCAACATGTTCAATGACATGCCTTGTCCCATTTTAGGCAAATCTTAGAGAGACGCCAAAAACAGACCTCTGGGCAGATTTTTGTGCGACAGGGGTCCAGTGCCAGTAAAAGACAAAGAAGGGAAATAACCCCGGATAGGGACTTGATACCTGAAGTCCTTATGGAGGGGGATTTCCCTTCCAACCAATAACCTCTCCTCCTCCCTCTCCCTTCCTCGCGTCTTCCATACGCCAACAAGAGTCTTCACTAAAGGTAAAAGTGATATTAAATGTTCATTTATCCATTTCATTAGTCATTTATATTTATTTCTCATTGTTTTCTGTATGTAAAACTATAGTTATTCTCTATAAATTGTATTTTTTGTTAATACTTTTGGGTGTCTGGAACAGGTTAATTGGATTTACATTATTTCTTATGGGAAATATTACTTCGGTTTTTGGCCATTTCGGATTTCGGTCAACCTTTTGGAACAGATTAATTACGAAAACCGGGGGTCTGCTGTACTACATGGGTTAAAGGCTATTGACTGTTAGTGACTGAGGATGTAGAAAATATAGATCTTCGGCCCAGTATCCTTCTCTTTTACTGAAGGGGTTGTTTTCACAACTGAAAGGTGGGTGGTGAAGTTGCCCCACTCTTATACTTGTACCTGATTATGTATAAACATGCTGTATTAATATTGTTATTGTGTATTAATTGATTGAAACTTTGCATTTATTTTGTGCAGGGGAGTATGAAAACCAGTATACAAACCAAGCAGTCTTGGTTATCTACTATAGGACCATAACATCTCTACTGGATCACAGTTCCATTGCAGTGCAGTACAGAAATAGATTACAAAAAGGTAGGCCTTATACGAAATACGAACAATTTTCTTAAGCCATGAATTATCAGAGAAAATAAAATACTGGATGTTGTTCATCCATATACAGTGGTACCCCGGTTTACGATGGTCCCCAAACTCACCCTTTTATGTAAGTTTATTTTTTTAAATGCTTTTGTAAGTGTAATTTTGGGGGTCTAAAAGGACTAGTCTATTTTACAACATTTCTTAAGGAGATAAATTCGTTTGGTAATGGCACTTGAACAGCATTCTGGAATGAAAAAATATCGTAAACCGGGGTACCACTGTACTGGCTCATAATTTTTGTGTGTATACTTTCTGTAATTCTGTACAGGCATTTTGTTTTATATTTCATATATGAATTCCCTGCACAGCATTTATCTGTAAAGTTTGGGTTGTCAGGAAGTCTGTGGCTTGTGCAGTTCCTCGGGTTTTCCTGATTTTTTTTTTTCAAGGTAATTTTGAATTACTGTACAGTAGCTTTGGCTGGTAGACTCTACTATAAGTATATAAATTTCTGCAAGGAAAAAGACCTTGTTGTCTGTCCTGTACTACAGTTTGATGAGCTTGCAGTTGTTCCCATTCATGTGTGTCACATTAAAAAATAAAATTTCAGAATTAGGTAGACCTCTGAAGTAATAGTCTTATTCAGCATCTTGAGTATCTCTTATGAGATCAGTTATATTAGAAAGCTTATTACTCCTGAGGATCACCAACAGACTTACTGGTTAAGACAAACAGCCACAATTACTAGGTGTAGAAGTGAGCCTCCAGTCCTTATGCTGAATGACCTATGTAGGTCTTGTGCTTCTGAAGATAAAGTATCCCCCAAAATTGTCACTCTCCTGGCAAGTGAATAGACTTATCTGCAGGATAATTTTCCATGCTCTGTCAGATTTTTTCAGTGAATGTAAAAAAGTTTAAAATGCACATGAAAAATCAGAGACAACAAAGGAAACCCCTTTGCAAGCTACAGGCTTCCTATCCCTGAAAATGCTACTACAAGTGGTGGCCCTCAGGTAAATTAAGGTGAAAACTATGTCAAAACCTGAACCTAAAACTATATAAATATAGAGAATAAACTTTTGTATTACTAAGCTGATGTGCTATAAGATAGGGATTGATTCATTGAATATGAAAATGATGAAATGTTTCTTTTCAGTACAAACATCAGGAGTTGTGGGGGAGATCATTTCAAGTTGCAATGAAGATGATTTTGCACTAAATTGTAATAACTTGATGTGTATACACAAAAGAAAGGGTTAATAGTTAAAAAACAGATTATTTGTATGAAAAGCCAACATTAATTTTACAAGCTGACTTGTATACTGTGCAGTATAAATTATATTTGCAAGTGTTTTTTCATTATATTTATGAGGATCAGTGTGTGTGCATGCACCCAACTTTTTCTCTTGATTCGTACAAAAAGGTGTGGTAGTTATGAAAAATTTCTATTTTTTAAACTAAATTCCTAAAGGAAAGAACTTCTTTAGCATACTGTATATGGTGAACAGAAGCTCATTTACTTGAAAAGTAAAATTTGTTCAGTTGGTTGTATTGCAAATGATTGCCCTAAAAATGTTCCCAAGAAGAAATGCAAGACTATTATCTGTTATTGGATTTACCCTGTTAATAATACTCATGTTATACAAAATATCTGGCCCTTTGGATGGGTCAAAAAACTTTGAATTAGAACCAGGAACAGAACAAGCACGGTCAAAATCTGCTCGAGATGACTCTCCTGATCTTCTGACTCAGAGCCCAGAACACCTTAAGAAACAAAAGGAATATGAGAATAGAATCATGGCTAACATCAAAAAGATGTCGGTCCATAAGGAGCTCAAGCGCAAAATGGATCATGACCCAGTGGGAATTATTTTGCACAAAAAACCAAGTCTTTTGGATGGATTAGGAAGAGTTAATGATTTGGAAGAACAAGACACAGCCATACGGAAAAGTGTTGTGATGGAAAATCAGCTAAAGCATAGAATAGTACACTTGGATTTAAAAGGTGCACCACCTAAAATTGAATATCTTAAAAAACTGTTTCCACTTTTGCATTCATTTGGTGCCACAGGGTTGCTTTTAGAATATGAAGACATGTTTCCATACTGGGGTAAGCTTGAATTTCTATCAGCTGAAAATGCATATGCTAAAGGTGATATTGCAGATATTATGGAAATTGCAAAGAGAAATAGTCTTGAGGTCATTCCTCTTGTGCAAACATTTGGTCACATGGAACATGTTCTGAAGCTTAAAGAATTCTCAGAACTACGTGAGGTGCCAAACTATCCTCAAGTTATTTGTCCAACTAACAATAAAACATTATCACTTATTAAAATGATGATTGATCAGATTCTGGAGATGCATCCAGGAATTGATTGGTTACACATTGGTTCAGATGAAGTATATAATCTTGGAGAATGTACCAGGTGCCAACAGTACCTCCTTCATCAACAGTTTGGAAAAAGTGACTTATTTTTACACCATGTGAAGAAAGTTGCCAAGTATGTCAAAGAAAATTATGATATACAGCCCATAATGTGGGATGATGAATTCCGAAAAATTCCACTGAGGGCTATTCAAGACTCTCAAGTAGGTCAGTTGTTGGAAATCATGGTATGGAAGTACAGTACTGGCATTATGGTTGATCTGCGCTCAGACATTTGGGAAAAATATTCATCAGTGTTCAGTGGTGTATGGATTGCTAGTGCTTTCAAAGGTGCTGCTAATCCTGAAAGTTACATAACCAATATTAATGATCGTCTTAGTAACCATAAAGAATGGATGGAAATTTTTGATATGTATAAAAGTACCATTCCTTTTCGAGGCATTGTATTGACAGGCTGGCAAAGATTTGATCATTTTGCAGTGCTCTGTGAACTTTTTCCCCAGGCTATCCCATCATTAGCAGTGACTCTGATGTACATCTCTGAGAGGAAAGCAGATCATGGTGCCTTAGCTCGAGTTGGAGATGTACTCAAATGTAACTCATTTATAAACTTAGATCTGCAGTATATGGAATATCCTAACAAGTGTGACTTTCCAGGTAGTGCAGTATATGAAGTATCACAGAAGCTTTTCATTTTAAAGAGGGATATCGATACCATGCTGCATAATCCTCATGTAACTGGATGGGTTTCAGATTATAACATAGAGAATAACTTTGCTAGTCCACAACATGTTGAACAAGGTCTTCAGGATCTCTCAATGCTTTTGTTTGACTTCACCAAATTAATGACTGATGCAGAAACAGCCTTGGCAGATGTATATGATGAGTATACGGTGAAAGAATGGATTTCGTTAAATATCAAACCAACTCATGATAAGCTGCAAAAATTGTATGCATCAAGTACCAAACTTCAAGAGAAAAAATACTGGCCAAGAAGACCTCTTGATACTGAGCAAAACAAGGAACTATAAATTGCAAGCTTAGTTTGAATTCCCTTATTTGTGCATAATTTTATTTTCTGTGATTTTGATAAATAACTTTTTGTAATATTCATAATATGTATTAGACTTCGTTGATCTCAGCCTTGTGATATTTTAGTGTATTTAAAATTTCTGAAGATTTCAATTAGTAATAGAATTATTTTATTATATATAGTAGTGCATGTTATTATGATCTTAGATAATTTTAGCATTGTGTACCTACTATGTATTCAATGTTATTCTTTGTTTTTCTATTTGGGGATGAAGATATACAGTTATGCATACTGTACGTATTGGGAAATTTTTGCTCTTCTATTGAGATCTAATGATAGCATAAACCTTAACTTTTAACTTTATCTTACAACTCCTAACCTTTGCCCAAATCCTGCTACAATATATCTATTATGCCTTTTTTATCCTGGGAACTTCCCATCCATGATGGGATGGATATATGCAGGATTCTTTCCTCACATTTCAAAGAACCTGTTAAGTGTTAAAAATTCTCTTGAAGAAGAACCTGACAAATGTGTCAGAGAACTCTATATTAGTGTTCAGCAATTATAGAGGACAGACACAGTTGGAAAAACAATGTGAACTGAAAAGACAGTGTAATGGTAAAAAAAAAAGGTCAGTGTGAGTAGAGAAAGAGAAAGTGTGACTGCTTTTACTTCCCTCGTGGTAGTGCTTCCATGGACAACTGCTCCACTACTCTACCTATCTAATGCAATGTGTTTGAATATAACCCTCATAGTGCACATTATCTTGTGATAATTATTGTTTAGTGAAATTCCCTTAAGATGTCATTGTAGGTGTTGTTAACACCCTTGTTTTTAAATTATTGCCTTAGTTAATATTACAGTAGTACTGTATGGTAATACAGTGGTACCTCGACTTACGATGGTCCCCAAACTCACCCTTTTATGTAAGTTTATTTTTTAAATGCTTTTGTAAGTGTAATTTTGGGGGTCTAAAAGGACTAGTCTATTTTACAACATTTCTTAAGGAGATAAATTTGTTTGGTAATGGCACTTGAACAGCATTCTGGAATGAAAAAATATCGTAAGTCGAGGTACCACTGTATATGTAATTGTATTGTGCTTTTGCTTTGGAGTTATCCTTTCTATACAGTGAATGCTGTACATAATGCATGCGCATTATGTACATGTTTAAATAAATTCACTATATTCTCAGACTTAACTCATAAACGTCAAGAACAAAATTAGAGTATGTCATTATAGTTTTGTAATTTAATGAGTTTTCCAATTGAATGTTGTATTTGTGCCATGTTTGATAATGCAGCCTACCATCCACTTTAAACATAGAATGGGGTTACCAGTGCTATAGACTGAGATGTGTTTTTTTTATTATTAATGGTTAGCTATACACTATAGGGTATACGTAAAATTAACCTAACCAAGAATAACGAATATATAATGTTTGTTGCTGTTTAGATCGTGTAGATATTGACATTAGTACTCTAATGCGTACAAAAACAAATGCTCTATTAGGACAGACAGACTGAGTAAGTGAGGGTTTAGGTAGCTTAAATTTGACCTTTTTTTTTAAATTTTGTTTTGTTTATGCTCTTATTTCATGATTATGAAATCGAAGATAGGATTTATTTAAAAAGAGATTATATTTTCTTCTATAGAAATAAAATTTTTTTTTCAATGAACTGGCCTTATTCCACTGAGGCAGGATGACCTAAAAATAAAATCAAAAGTTTCTCTTTTTAAATTTAGTAATGTATACAGTAGAAGGGATTACTAGCCCCTTGCTCCCAGCATTTTAGTCACCTCTTATGACATGCATGGCTTGTGGAGGAAGAATTCTGTTCCACTTCCCTATGGAGATAAAAGGAAATAAACAAGAACAAGAACTATTAATGAAATAGAAGAAAACCCAGAGGGGTACATATGTATATACAGTGGTACCCTGACTTACGATGGTCCCCAAACACACCCTTTTATGTAAGTTGATTTTTTTAAATGCATTTGTAAGTGTAATTTTGGGGGTCTAAAAGGACTAGTCTATTTTACATCATTTCTTATGGAGATAAATTCATTTGGTAATGGCACTTGAACAGCATTCTGGAATGAAAAATATCGTAAGTCGGGTACCACTGTATATATATATATGTATATATATACTGTATATATATACAGTGGTACCCGACTTACGATTTTTTTCATTCAGAATGCTGTTCAAGTGCCATTACCAAACGAATTTATCCCAAAGAATGATGTAAAATAGACTAGTCCTAGACCCCAAAATTACACTTACAAAGCCGACCAATATGGTCTACATGGTCTTAACTGTTCTAAAACCAAGGGTTGGCATGCAAGACACAATGAGGTCAACGACATCATAAAGAGAACCCTTGCTACAGCTGGATGCCCAGCCGAGAAGAGCATCGATCACTAGCAGCCAACAACGCCCACAACCCAGCAAACCGCCCTGACGGGATCACCATCTATCCTTGGAAGAATGGCAAGCTCTTAGCATGGGATTATACCTGTGTGTCGACACTGGCTGACACCTACATCCATCACAGTGTTGGGCGACAGGGAGGAGCTGCTGACCACAGAGAGAGTACAAGATCGGCAAGTACAGGGACATAAGCCAACAGTATAAATTTGTCCCAGTGGGATCAGAGACCTTGGGAGCGTGGGGAAAAAATGCAACACGTTTCCTTAAAGAACTGGGTTCCAGACTCATCGACACCACCAAGGACCCAAGGGCAGCCACGTTCATGTTCCAGCGTCTCAGTGTGGCCATCCAGAGGGAAAACGCATGCTGCATTCTTGGCTCGCGTCCGGCTTCGGAGGAGCTGGAGGAGATTCATAATCTTTGACATATTGTACCATTGTATTCATCTTCATGTTTGTGTTTTCTACAAATGTATTCTGTCTATCAATAAAGCATTTATATGTATGTATGTGTGTATAGTAGAATTTTATTAGATGTGTTAAGTGTGATAGGTGTAGGAGAAGTTGGAATATTCAAATGGCTTCAGAAGAAATCCAAATATTCTTCCTTGAAGCCTTTTTATCCACTTCTCCGAGGCTATGGGTCCCACAATTTGCACTAGAGGTGGACCCCATTCTATATACAGTGGTACCTCGAGTTACGATGGTCCCCAAAATCGCCCTTTTATGTAAGTTTATTTTTTTAAATGCTTTTGTAGGTATATTTTTGGGGGTGTAAAAGGACTAGTCTATTTTACATTATTCCTTATGGGATAAATTCGTTTGGTAATGGCACTTGAACAGCATTCTCGAACGAAAAATATCGTAACTCGAGGTACCACTGTATATATATATATATATATATATATACAGTGGACCCCCGAGTTTCGTAATTAATCCGTTCCAGGAGCTAGTACTTAACACGAAGTTTTCGAAATTCGAACCATTATTTCCCATAAGAAATAATGTAAATACAATTAATCCGTTCCACAAAAAAATATTCACCTACTAAATTAAAAACAAAAAATATATATATACATTTACTTACCTTTATTGAAGAGTTGCAGGCATCTGGAAGGTAGAGTTGCTGAAAGTGGCAGGGAGTTAGTGGTTGGAAGGGAATCCCTCCAAAAGGACTTCAGGTGTCAAAGCCCTCTCTGGGGTTACTTCCTTCTTGGTCTTTTAATGCCACTAGGACCAGCTTGAGAGTCACCAGACCCCTGCCTGGTGAAGTAACTGTCCAGAGTCCTCTGTTTCTGGCGACCCTTCAACACTTTCCTGAAGTGCGACATGGCTCTGTCACTGAAGTGGCTGCACAGAAGGCTCATTTCAGCTTGCTCAGGGTGGTGTCTTTCAACAAATGTCTGCAACTCATTCCACTTTGTACACATCTCCTTAAGCACTGAAGAGGGCACCTTCTTCTGTCTCTCATCCTCCTCCTTTGAAGAAATAACCTCAGCTGTGGTCTGTTGCTGTTCCAGATGAAGCTCTTGCAGCTCTTCAGTTGTTAGCTCTACCCTGTGGAGCCTCCACCAACTCTTCCACATCCTCACCACTCACCTCCAACCCCAGGTTGTTCCCCAATGCCACAATAGAGTCCACAACAGGCACAGGGTCGTCAGGGTCAAGGTCAGGGTCAGCCTCAAATCCTTCAAAATCCCTCTGTTGGACACAACCTGGCCACAATGGTCTCCAAGCAGAGTTCAAAGTCCTGAAGTCACTCCCTCCCAAGCCTTACCTATAAGGCGTATGCATTGCACAATGTTGAAGTGATCTTTCCAGAACTCTCTTAGGGTCAACTCAGTGTCCGAGGTCACTTCAAAGCACTTTTCAAACAGTGCTTTGGTGTACAGTTTCTTGAAGTTGGAAATGACCTGCTGGTCCATGGGCTGGAGGAGAGGAGTGGTGTTAGGAGGCAAGAACTTCACTCTGATGAAATTAAACTTGTCAGACAAACACTCTTGCAAGTTGTGAGGGTGAGCAGGAGCATTGTCCAGTATCAGGAGGCACTTGAGTGGCAATTTCTTTTCAAAGAGGTATTTCTTCACAGTAGGGCCAAACACTCCAGTCACCCATTCCTTGAAAATCTCCGTAGTGACCCATGCCTTGGTGTTAGCCTTCCAATGCACACACAAATTATTCTTGTCAACACTGTGATTCTTGAAGGGTCTGGGATTTTCATAGTGATACACCAGTAAAGGCTTCACTTTAAAATCACCACTAGCATTAGAACAAAACATGAGAGTTAGCCTGTCTTTCATAGGCTTGTGTCCTGGCTGTGCCTTTTCCTCCTGAGTAATGTAGGTCCTGTTGGGCATTTTCTTCCAAAACAGGCCTGTTTCATCACAGTTAAACACTTGTTGGGGGAGGAATTGTTCAGCCTCTACGAACCCCTGGAATTCCTGCACAAATTTTTCAGCTGCACGTTTGTCTGAGCTGGCTGCCTCACCATGCCTCACAACACTGTGTATGCCACTACGTTTCTTAAACCTGTCAAACCAGCCTTTGCTGGCTTTAAAATCACTTGCCTCACCACTGGTTGCAGGCATTGTCTTGACAAGATCTGCGTGCAATTTCCTTGCCTTTTCACAAATTATCGCCATGGAAACACTATCACCCGCTCTCTGTTTTTCATGAATCCACACCAACAACAACTTCTCAACCTCATCCACTGTTTTCGATCTATTTTTCGTTAACATATCAACCCCTTTTGCAACATTAGCTTCCTTGATCTCATTTCTCTTTGCCAGGATAGAGCCGATAGTAGAAGGGGTTTTGTTGTACATCCTGGCAAGATCACTCAGACGTACGCCACTCTCATATTTTTCTATAATCTCTTTCTTCAGTTCGATGGTGTTCCTCACTTTCTTTACCACAGGGGTGCCACTAGGAAGCTTCTTTGGACCCATGGTGACTTATTTCACAGTGACAATCACTAAATCACCAAAAAAAAAACCAAATGTAGTGTGAATGTTTGAAAGAGCGCGCTAGGTAATGTTCTCTCAATGGTAAACAACGCTTCACTGGCGGCGTCCTGCGTCCCGCGCAGGCATGGAGCAGGCGGACAGGTCTAATACGTTACGAAACACGAGCGGTTTTACGATTCTCGAAGTCGTAAAAAGCTTACGAAACACGGAGTTTACGAAGTAAGAACCTTTCGAAACTCGGGGGTCCACTGTATATATATATATATTTGTAGGTAGTAGGTTGGTAGACAGCAACCACCCAGGGAGGTACTACCGTCCTGCCAGGTGACTGTGAAACAGAAACCTGAAACTGTTTTACATGATGGTAGGATTGCTGGTGTCTTTTTTCTGTCTCATAAACACGCTGGATAACAGGTATATCTAGCTACTTCTACTTACACTTTAGGTCACACTACACTGGCATACACATGCATATATATACATACACACATCTAGGTTTTTCTTCTTTTTCTTAATAGCTCTTGTTCTTTTTATTTTCTCTATTGTCCATGGGGAAGTGGAAAAGAATCTTTCCTCCGTAAGCCATGCGTGTCGTATGAGGCGACTAAGATGCCGGGAGCAATGGGCTAGTAACCCCTTCTCCTGTACAAATCTACTAAAAACGAGAAGAAGAAAAACTTTATAAAATTGGGTTGTCTGAATGTGCGTGGATGTAGTGCGGATGATAAGAAAGAGATGATTGCCGATGTTATGAATGAAAGAAGTTGGATGTCCTGGCCCTAAGCGAAACAAAGCTGAAGGGGTAGGCGAGTTTCAGTGGGGAGAAATAAATGGGATTAAGTCAGGAGTATCTGAGAGTTAGAGCTAAGGAAGGGGTAGCAATAATGTTGAAGGATCAGTTATGGAAGGAAAGAGGGAATATAAATGTGTAAATTCAAGAATTATGTGGATTAAAATAAGGGTCGGATGCGAAAAGTGGGTCATAATAAGCGTGTATGCACCTGGAGAAGAGAGGAGTGTAGAGGAGAGAGAGATTTTGGGAGATGTTAAGCGAATGTATAGGAACTTTTGAACCAAATGAGAGAGTAATTGTGGTAGGGGACCTAAATGCTAAAGTGGGAGAAACATGCAGAGAGGGTGTAGTAGGTAAGTTTGGGGTGCCAGGTGTAAATGATAATGGGAGCCCTTTGATTGAACTTTGTATAGAAAGGGGTTTAGTTATAGGTAAACATATTTTAAGAAAAAGAGGATAAATAAGTATACAAGATATGATGTAGGGCGTAATGACAGTAGTTTGTTGGACTATGTATTGGTAGATAAAAGACTGTTGAGTAGACTTCAGGATGTACATGTTTATAGAGGGCTACAGATATATCAGATCACTTTTTAGTTATAGCTACAGTGGGAGTAAAAGGTAGATGGGATACAAGGAAAATAGAATCAGTAAGTAAAAGAGAGGTGAAGGTTTATAAACTAAAAGAGGAGGCAGTTAGGGTAAGATATAAACAACTATTGGAGGATAGATGGGCTAGTGAGTGTAGGCAATGGGGTCGAAAATGTATAGGGTAGATTTAAAAATGTAGTGTTAGAGTGTTCAGCAGAAGTTTGTGGTTACAGGCGAGTGGGTGCGGGAGGGAAGAGGAGCGATTGGTGGAATGATGATGTAAAGAGAGTAGTAAGGGAGAAAAAGTTAGCATATGAGAGGTTTTTACAAAGTAGAAGTGATGCAAGGAGGGAAGAGTATATGGAGAGAAAAGAGAGGTTAAAAGAGTGGTGAAGCAATGTAAAAAGAGAGCAGATGAGAGAGTGGGTGAGATGTTATCAGCAAATTTTGTTGAAAATAAGAAAAAGTTTTGGAATGAGATTAATAAGTTGAGGAAGCCTAGAGAACAAATGGATTTGACAGTTAAAAATAGGAGAGGAGAGTTATTAAATGGAGAGTTAGAGGTATCGGGAAGATGGAGAGAATATTTTAGGATTTGTTAAATGTTGATGAAGACAGGGAAGCTGTGATTTCGTGTGTAGGGCAAGGAGGAATAACATCTTGTAGGAGTGTGGAAGAGCCAGTTGTGGGTGTAGGGAAGTTCGTGAGGCAGTGGGTAGAATGAAAGGGGGTAAGGCAGCTGGGATTGATGGGATAAAGATAGAAATGTTAAAAGCAGGTGGGGATATAATTTTGGAGTGGTTGGTGCTATTATTTAATAAATGTATGGAAGAGGGTAAGGTACCTAGGGATTGGCAGAGAGCGTGTATTGTTCCTTTGTATAAAGGCAAAGGGGACAAAAAGAGTGCAAAAATTATAGGGGAATAAGTCTGTTGAGTGTACCTGGTAAAGTGTATGGTAGAGTTATTATTGAAAGAATTAAGAGTAAAACAGAAAGCAGGATAGCAGATGAACAAGGGGCTTTAGGAAAGGTAGGGGTGTGTAGACCAAGTGTTTACAGTGAAACATATAGGTGAACAGTATTTGGATAAGGGTAAAGATGTTTTTGTGGCATTTATGGATTTGGAAAAGGCGTATGATAGGGTAGATAGGGGGCAATGTGGCAGATGTTGCAGGTGTATGGAATAGGAGGAAGGTTACTGAAAGCAGTGAAGAGTTTTTATGAGGATAGTGAGGCTCAGGTTAGAGTGTGTAGGAGGAAGGGGACTATTTCCCAGTAAAAGTGGGACACTTAGACAAGGATGTGTGATGTCACCCGTGGTTGTTCAATATATTTATAGATGGGGTTGTAAGAGAAGTGAATGCGAGGGTCTTGGCAAGAGGTGTTGGGCTAAAAGATAAAGCAAATACAAAGTGGGAGTTGTCACAGTTGCTTTTGCTGATGACACTGTGCTTTTGGGAGATTCTGAAGAGAAGCTGCAGAGGTTAGTGGATGAATTTGGTAGGGTGTGTAAAGAAGAAAATTGAAAGTGAATATAGGAAAGAGTAAGGTGATGAGGATAACAAAAAGAATAGGTGACGAAAGATTGGATATCAGATTGGAGGGAGAGAGTATGGAGGAGGTGAATGTATTCAGATATTTGGGAGTGGACATGTCGGCGGATGGGTCTATGAAGGATGAGGTGAATCATAGAATTGATGAGGGAAAAGGGTGAGTGGAGCACTTCGGAGTCTGTGGAGACAAGAACCTTGTCCATGGAAGTAAAGGGAATGTATGAGAGTATAGTTATACCAACGCTCTTATATGGGTGTGAAGCATTGGTGATGAATGTTGCAACGAGGAGAAGGCTGGAGGCAGTGGAGATGTCATGTCTGAGGTCAATGTGTGGTGTGAATATAATGCAGAGAATTCGGAGTTTGGAAATTAGGAGGAGGTGCGGGATTACCAAAACGATTTTCCAGAGAGCTGAGGAGGGTTGTTGAGGTGGTTTGGACATGTAGAGAGAATGGAACGAGACAGAGTGACTTCGAGTGTATAAATCTGTAGTGGAGGGAAGCGGGGTAGGGGTCGGCCTAGGAAAGGTTGGAGGGAGGGTAAAGGAAGTTTTGTGTGCGAGGGCTTGGACTTCCAGCAAGCATGTGTGAGCGTATTTGATAGGAGTGAATGGAGGCATATGGTTTTAATACTTGACGTGCTGTTGGAGTGTGAGCAAAGTAACATTTATGAAGGATTCAGGGAAACCGGCAGGCCGGACTTGAGTTCTGGAGATGGGAAGTACAGTGCCGGCACTCTGAAGGAGGGGTGTTAATGTTGCAGTTTTATAACTGTAGTGTAAAGCACCCTTCTGGCAAGACAGTGATGGAGTGAATGATGATGAAAGTTTTTCTTTTCGGGCCACCCTGCCTTGGTGGGAATCGGCCGATGTGTTAATAAAAAATAAAAATATATATATATATATATATATATATATATATATATAAATATATATTATATATAAATATATATAAATATATATAATATATATATATATATATATATATATATATATATATATATATATATATATATATATATATAAGTATATATATATATATATACAGTGGTACCCGATTACGATTGGTCCCCAAACTCACCTGCATTAGAAGTTTATTCATTTTAAATGCTTTTGTAAGTGTAATCTTTGGGGGTCTAAAAGGACTAGTATCTATTTTACAACATTTCTTAAGTGAGATAAATTGCTTGTGTGTAATCTGAGACACTTTAGATAGTACAGCATTCTGGAATGAAAAATATCTAAGTCGAGTACCACTGTATATATATATATACAGTGGTACCTCGACTACGATATTTTTCATTCCAGAATGCTGTTCAAGTGTCATTACCAAACAATTTATCTCCTTAAGAAATGTTGTAAAATAGACTAGTCCTTTTAGACCCCAAAATTACACTTACAAAAGCATTTAAAAAAATAAACTTACATACGGGTGAGTTTGGGGACCATCGTAAGTCGAGGTACCACTGATATATATATATATATATATATATATATATATATATATATATATATATATATATATATATATATATATATATATATATATATATATATATATATATATATATATATATATAGCAAAAGATCACAGTAAACAGGTGATATCAAAATATGCAAGAAAACCACTATGAAAAATAGAAGTATTCCAAGCGCTTTCGTGACTACTCACATTATCAAGGAACTATAACAGGAAACATGACAAGAAGGGCTTATATAAGGGCGAGACTACACCTCACAGTCACATCACACTAACAAAGACTACACCTCACAGTAGCGTAACATCGCACGACTCTGTGAAGAGGAACATAAGAAAGGACCTGAAACTCTTCCCAGGAATTAAGATTAGTCCAATTTATCATTAAATTCTTCCCAAATTTTATTAATTATAAATGAATCCAATTTATATAAACCAAAAGAAATATTCATATTATTTTCAAAACTGCTTTTAATGAAACATGATTCTATTATATTTCTCTCAACCATGGACTTGCTTGATACAACCTTCTCAGCATTTTGAAAATCAATTGGATGGTTAAAATCTCTCACATGAATAAATAGAGCATTAGAATCTTGTCCAGTTCTAATGCTATATTTATGTTGTTTTAATCTTAGTTCAAGACTTTTACCAGTTTGACCATAATAAACTTTATCGCATATTTTACAGGGAATCTTATAGACACATCCGTCAGCATTTTGGGGAATTTTTATCAAAAGTCTTTT
>WNWK01007458.1:0-93960 GCA_009830355.1 Cherax destructor | reverse complement strand
GTTGTGTCATAAGCCTTCTCAAGGTCAAAAAAGATGGCGATAACCGAGTGGTTATTAGCAAAGGCATTACGAATATATGTATCTAAGCGCAGTAAGGGGTCAATGGTAGAACGGCCCTTACGAAAGCCATATTGACTAGGGAAGAGACTACTGTGCGTCTCTAAATACCACATCAAACGTCTATTAACCAGACGTTCCATTACTTTGCAAACTGCACTGGTAAGAGCGATGGGATGGTAGTGACAGGCATCATGTCCCGTAGTACCCGGTTTGCGGAAAGGTAGAACAATAGCAGACTTCCACAGCTGGGGAAGAACTCCTTGTGACCATATAAGATTAAAGAGTCGTAAGAGGACTGTAAGGGTTGACTGATGTAAATGCTGTAGCATACGAATATGTATGCCGTCTGGCCCAGCTGCTGATGATTGGCAAGCAGAGAGTGTTGCCTCCAGTTCTTGAAGGGTAAAAGGCACATTATAAGATTCTTCTCTGAGAGAAGAAAAGTCTAAGGGCTCTAACTCGCTGGCAGACTTAGAAGAAAGGAACGAGGGGCATAGATGGAGTTCGAGGATCAAAATGGGTGGGAGTACCCGTATTTAAAACAGGGAGGGGAGAGAAGCAAGAAAAGCCTCCAACTGAATGCTGCGGGAGTCACAGTGAACCCCCCCCCCAGAGAAAATGGTGGGCATTAAAATCGCCACGTAACAGAAGGGGTGGCGGTAAGGAAGAAACCAGAAAGGCAACATCTGGGATAGACAATGCCCGAGATGGAGAGAGATACAAAGAACAAAGTGTATACCACTTATTCAAGTGGATACGGGCTGCAGTGTAATGTAGAGAAGTATGAACAAAGAGCTGACGGTATGGTATACCAGTGCGTATAAGAAGAGCACTTTCATTAAAGGTTCTATCGGAAAAAGGATCCGATGAATATAATAAATCATAGCCTGAGATGGGATGGATAACAGCAGAGTGTAATTTGGGTTCTTGTAAACAAACACTATTGCGTCTCCAGAATTTGGGCCTCAATGTATATATTTTATGTATATTTCCATTTTCTATAATTTTATATTGCTGATATTCTCGATAATAGCTAAATCGTTAATATCTTGCTTTATATTATTATTTGACTTATATTTGACATTATTTGACTTAGCTATGTTCATTAGGTAGGATGTAACATTATAAATTATGATCATGTTTGTAGTAGCTGCCCTGGAGTTGGCAAACTACCGATTATGACACTACGCTTGTTATGCTGCTGGCGCCTAGTTGCTGGGAGGGAGTCAGATTCCACCTGAGGTGGGTAGCTGCTGCTCCTTCCTCGAGAGCACTACGCAGCTGGACATCGTTGAGACAACACCTCTCTCCAGTCTCTGCTTGTTTTCTCGCCATTTAGACTCTGTGTGGTAGAGTATGTGTTCGGTGGTGAGACGAAATATACTTCTCAGGACTCTGTGTAACTCTGTTCACAGAGGATAGACTAGACAGTGATTTTCGACGTTTTTCTGGGTTGTGTGTCACATTGACACTCTTTGACAACTCAGGTCTCTTGCTACAGCTCCTGACCTAATTCGATAAGGCATCTGTGCACCGTCACAGTTTGGGATTGTTTACGCTGAACCTAGCTTCAGTAGAAAGGGAGTTTTGTGACTGTTTTGGAGGATCTATTGATGGTCCCCAGTTAGGGTCGATTTTCTATCTCCTGGTTCCTGACGCTGTGTTGCTGTTGCCTGTTATGTTGCTGTTCTGCGAATTGGTCATTTTACTGGACAATCAAGCTGTTCTGATTGTCAGTTTGTTAGAGAGCTAGCTTATGAGAAGTTCAGTCGGACACTGGTTGAGTCGAGTCTTAGAGTTACCTGGAGCACACTCATACACACATATATTCTTATTTGCATATATCTATATTATTGTTCTTACTGACATTGTACCTGATAGTACTTCAGAGTCATTTAGATATGTGCCCTCAGCACAGTCATTGTATATGAGAGCAGTGTAGGAGCTAACCTCCTAATTAACCTCCTAATTCATAACTTAATGAACATCCTTATCATATGTACATTTATTTACTTTGAAACCCTAGACACTCACTTTGATAATAAACCTTTTAAATATATTTCGTTGGTTAGTACCCTATCAGTTGCAATCCTCTTAAGATATATAATATATTGGATAACTGGACCAGGATACTGACTTTGTTGCAAAAGCCCAGTAACAGGCTGGATGCTAGAAGGGATATCCTTTCTAGTGTTCACTGGAGATGTTATTTTGTAACAAACACCAACAGGGGAAAACTGGGAGAGCAACACCTGAAGCTCACCCCAGTTACCCTTGAGGCTGAGGATATTCCACTGTAAATAAGCCATGATTTACGAAGAGAAAGATACAAGAAAGTCGAAGGTAGAGGTATCTACGGACTAGTAGGGTTAGAAAAGTCCACTTGTGGAGGTAGCGGAAGACTTGTAAGCAGCGAAGGATTGGGATGCTGTGAAGGAAGGTGTGTAGACGGAGAGGAGAGAGGAAGCTGAACCGGAGGTGGAGCAGTGTCCATCAACGTTTGAGTCTCCGCAATATATTCAGAGATAGCTTCTAGCGTTTTCTCTTGTCCAACACCAGAGAAAATGTGTACACAATAGTATTACTGGGGGTAACTATAGAAAATTATTCCTTTCGTATGCCTTCACTGGTAGCTATTTATTCTACTGCACTAACGTGAAGTCAACTTGTACACAATGTAAGTATTTGTATTGTGAGGTAAATACTTCACCAACTCATGCAAATGTACGTGTTTGAACCAAAATTATACAGGTATTAATATGCGTCTGACCGGGTAACCCTTTACGCCCTAAGGGCCCCGGTGGCCTGGTGGCAATGGCCCCGGTGGCCTGGTGGCAAGGGCCCCGGTGGCCTGGTGGCAAGGGCCCCGGTGGCCTGGTGGCAAGGGCCCCGGTGGCCTGGTGGCAAGGGCCCCGGTGGCCTGGTGACTAAAGCTCTCGCTTCACACACGGAGGGCCCGGGTTCGATTCCCGGCGGGAGGAATCATTTCGACGTGTTTCCTTACACCTGTTGTCATGTTCACCTAGCATCAAATAGGTACCTGGGTGTTAGTCGACTGGTGTGGGTCGCATCCTGGGAGACAAGACTGAGGACCACAATGGAAATAAGACAGACAGTCCTCGATGACGCACTGACTTTCTTGGGTTATCCTGGGTGGCTAACCCTCCGAGGTTAAAAGTCCGAAGAAATCTTATTTACGCCTTCGTCTCTTTGTTGACAATTCTCGGCATTTCCTTATCTCTTGTTTACTCGTTCTCTCTCGTTTGTGATGGCATGTAAGGGTAGTTGTCAGAAATGATTAAACTCAGTGAACAAGGTATGTCGATTATAATAATAATGACTCTGAGGCGCTTTAAACTGAAGCCGTATATTTGATAATGATAATTTTATTTCCTTGTAAAGCTTAGAGTGTTTGGTTTACATTACATTTCGATTACAAAGATAGCCACTAGCATGCCTAGACATTTCAGGCAGATTAATACTTTTTCTTACTCAATAATGATTTAGGTTATGGGCAGTACATTTGGACATACATTTTTAGATTTATAATTTTGAGGTAGTACAAGCCATACAATAATAATACAAACGGTAAATTCAATAAAGGGATTGTATTTGTGTGTAGCGTCTGGAAGTGTGTTTTAGGTGGACTTAGGACTAACTTAAGATTTAATAGGCTATAGCTATATTAGGAATTTTATATTTACAGTCATTTGAGTGAGTGTAAATGTAAATAAATGGGAATTACAGATAACGAGAGTAGGACATATCGTTTAGGATGTGTTCATGAGACAAAAAAGAAAATTAGGTGATTATCATTCGTTTAGCTAATAATGGGGTGTGTTAGGGAGATAAGAGGTTTTTTAACAGTAGTTTTGAAAGTGGTGATTGAGTCTGCAGTTCCAGAGTTTTCAGGCAGAGAGTTCCAGATTTTAGGCCCTTTTATGTGCATCGAATTTTTGTAGAGGTTTAGCTGGACACGGGGAATGTCAAAGATTTTTGTGTCTGGTATTGTGTCTATGGGTCCTGTTGCAACTGTCAAGAAAGTGTTTTAGTTCAGGCTTAATATTAGAATTTATGGTTCTGTAAATATAGGTTGCACAGTAGTAAGTGTGGATGTTCTGTACAGTGAGTGAGTTTAGGTCTTAGAAGAGTGGGGGGGGAAGGGTTGCATCGGATTGGATTGCGTGATAATTCTTATTGCGGCTTTTTGTTGGGTTATTGGCTTTAAGGGGGTTGCTGCTGTTGAACCTCAGGCACAAATAGCATAGGTGAGGTAGGGATAGATGAGTGAATAGTATAGTGTGAGTAGGGCTGATTGTGGTACGTAGTAACGTATTTTAGAGAGGATCCCAGCAGTTTTCGATATTTCTTTTGGTTATGTGTTGGACATGGGCGCTGAATTTCAGGTTGCTGTCAAGGTGTAGGCCCAGGAATTTGCCCTCATTTTGTTTAGTAATAAGAGTGTTGTCAATCATAATGTTCAGTTGTGCAACATCTGCTCTGTTACCAAATATAATATAGAAGTTTTTGTCAGTATTAAGTGTAAGTTTATTGGCAGTCATCCAGGTCGATATTTTTACTAGCTCTTCGTTAACAATGGTGTTGTGGGAGGGAAGATTTGGGTGGGAGATGACATAAGTCGTGTCGTCAGCAAAGAGAATAGGTTTAAAGTATTGAGATACAATGGGAAGATCATTGATGTATAAAATGAAGAGCAGTGGACCAAGTACACTTTTGCTGTGGCACTCCAGTATCAAGTGGTCGTGTTGATGAGGTTGTGTCCTTGACAGAGACGTATTGATACCTGTTAGTAAGATAGGATTTGAAATATGCATGTGCGTAGCCTCTTATACCATAATGGTCAAGTTTGTGGAGTAGGATGCCGTGGTCTACTGTGTCAAAAGATTTCCTTAGGTCAATAAAGGGTCCTAATGGATATTCCTTATTTTCCAGTGCTGTGTAAAGTAGGTCTAGCATTTTTATAATTGCGTCATTTGTGTTTTTGTGTTTTCTGAATCCAAATTGGCAGGGATGACTATGCTTTGTGCTGTTACAAATGAATATAATCTCTTGGTAAATTAGACACATATGCAACACTTGGGTATCTTTATTGAGGAAACGTTTCGCCACACAGTGGCTTCATCAGTCCATACAAAGGAGAATCGTGAAGAACAGGAGGAGTGTGAGGTTGTCAGTCCCTCAATCTTGAGTCGATGTTGTCAGTCCATCAATCTTGAATAGAATAACAGCATATGAGCAGAGGAAGCTTATATACTGTAGACAGGAGAGGTGCAGCAGTTGTAGGAGGTGTTACATTTGTTCAGTGTGGAAGTAGGTCGTGCCCAAGGAATAGGCAAGCGAAGAAATCCCTGTATTAAGATACCAAGATGTTGCAGTGTCACGATTCTCCTTTGTATGGACTGATGAAGCCACTGTGTGGCGAAACGTTTCCTCAATAAAGATACCCAAGTGTTGCATATGTGTCTAATTTACCAACTCGTCGGTTCTCTGAACCATTCATTCACATATAATCTCTTGGGCACGAGTTTCTCGAAGATTTTGGATAGCAACGGTAAATTTGATATAGGCCTATAGTTGTTTACACCTGTCGGGTCACCACCTTTGTGTATTGGTGTAACCCTTGCTGTCTTGATTAATGTCGGGAAAGTGCTTATTGCTAGTGAATTGCTAAAAAGTATTGAAATAGCAGGGGAGAGGACATGGGGCGCTCGCTTGTACAATAATGGTGGGACTTGAGACGGATTCCCTGATTTATTTTAAAGTGACTTAATAATCGAGGTGACTTTCGTGGGCTCGGTAGGTGCAAGATAAGAGGATGATGGGAAATTTCCATTTAGGTAATCACTTGCTTGGGCATTGGTACTTGGGATTTTACTGGCGAGATTTGATCCTATGGTTGAGAAGAAATAATTTATCTTGTTAACGTGTAGTTATGCCTTATTCGGCAAGAAGAGCGTTGCTATTTAAGTCAAAATTACAAGTTTTACCTATTCGGCATGACACACACACATACACACACACACAAGCTCATGGAGCAGGAAGAGCAGAGACCCAGTAGCGGACAGCGAAGAGGCGGGGCCAGGAGCTGAGTCTCGACCCCTGCAACCACAATTAGGTGAGTACACACACACACACACCCTGTACACTGTGTACGTTAGGCCCATACTGGAGTATGCAGCACCAGTTTGGAACCCACACCTAGCCAAGCACATAAAGAAACTATAGAAAGTGCAAAGGTTTGCAACACGACTAGTCCCGGAGCTAAGGGAGGTTAAGGGAAATCGACCTGACGACACTGGAAGACAGGAGAGATAGGGGGGACATGATATCGACATATAAAATACTGAGAGGAATTGACAAGGTGGACAGAGACAGAATGTTCCAGAGATGGGACACAGCAACAAGGGGGCACAGCTGGAAGTTGAAGACTCAGATGAATCACAGGGATGTTAGGAAGTATTTATTCAGTCACAGAGTAGTCGGGAAGTGGAATAGCTTGGGAAGTGATGTAGTGGAGGCAGGATCCATTCATAGCTTCAAGAAGAGGTATGATAAGGCTCATGGCGAAGGGAGAGTGACCCAGTAGCGGCCAGTGAAGAGGCGGGGCCAGGAGCTATGACTCGACCCCTGCAACCACAACTAGGTGAGTACAACTAGGTGAGTACACAGCCCCCACCCCACATTATGCAGTAGAATCCCACAGCACACTGCCAGGTCTCCCACTCCCCAACCCCCACAGACCCCCAGAACACAGTGGTGGAGAGGAAACTGAATGTATGGTACACCAATGCTGATGGAATAATTAATTAGTGGGAGGAGTGACACGAAAGAATCAAAGAGGGATCACCGGACATCACAGCTCTCACAGAAACCAAGCTCACAGGATATCAGATCCTGAGGAAAGACGGAGGGAACAGATGGGGTGGAGGAGTGGCACTGCTCATCAAAAACCAATGGGATTTTGAGGAGCTGGAGAGAGGAGACAGAGGAGAAGAAAGAGAAAATTTCTGTTTGGAGGTCCCAAGGTGGCAATTGCAGTGATGTATAACCCACCACAGAACAGCAGGAGGCCAAGGCAAGAGTATGACAAGAGTAACAGAGTGATGGTTGACACACTGGCTGAAGTGGCCAGAAGGGCTCATGCGAGCAGGGCGAAGCTACTGATCATGGGTGACTTCAGTCACAAGAAAATTGACTGGGAGAACTTGGAGCCACATGGGGGCCAAGATACGTGGAGGGCTAAGATGATGGAGGTGGTACTGGAAAATCTCATGTACCAACACGTAAGGGACACTACCAGAGAGAGAGAGAGGAGAGGACGAACCAGCAAGACTGGATCTAGTATTCACCTTGAGTAGTGCAGACACTGAGGACATCACATATGAAAGACCCCTAGGGGCCAGGCCAGTGATCACGTGGTTCTGAGCTTCATATACATAGAGTTACAAATGAAGAGGGAAGCAGGAAATGTAGGACGAATGAAGCCAAACTACAAGAAAAGGACTACACAGGCATGAAGAATTTCCTGCATGAGTGTCAGTAGAACAGAGAGCAGTCGCAGAGCCAGAAATGAATATGCACAGGTAAGAAGGGAGGCCCAACGACAATAGAAAAATGACATAGCAGCGAAAGCCAAATCTGACCCGAAGCTGTTGTACAGCCACATCAGGAGGAAAACAACAGTCAAAGACCAGGTGATCAGGCTAAGGAAGGGAGATCACAAGAAATTACCGAGAGGTATGTGATGGGCTCAACATGAGATTCAAATAAGTATTCACAGAGGAGACAGGAGGGACTCCAGAAAGACAGATAGGTGGGGTAAACCATCAAGTGTTGGACACAATACATACAACCGAGAAGGAAGTAAAGAGGCTGCTAAGTGAGCTAGATACCTCAAAGGCTATGAGGCCGGACATCTCTCCATGGGTCCTGAGAGAGGGAACAGAGGCGATTACCTGTGGTATGGAAGACAGCAAATGTAGTCCCAACTTTTTAAAAAGGAGACAGACACGAAGCATTAAACTACAAACCAGTGTCATTAACATATATAGTATGCAAAGTCGTGGAGAAGATTATCAGGAGAAGAGTGGTGGAGCACCTAGAAAGGAATGAGCTTATCAATGACAGCCAACACGGATTCATGGACGGAAAATTCTGTCACAAACCTTCTGGAGTTCTACGACAGGGTGACAGCAGTAAGACAAGAGAGAGAGGGATGGGTAGATTGTGTTTTTTTGGACTGTAAGAAGGCCTTCGACACAGTTCCACACAAGAAATTAGTACAAAAGCTGGAGGACCAGGCAGGGATAACAGGGAAGGCACTGCAATGGTTCAGAGAATACCTGACAGGTAGACAACGAGTTATGGTACGTGACGAGGTGTCAGAGTGGGCGCCTGTGACGAGTGGGGTTCCACAAGAGTCAGTCCTAGGACCGGTGCTGTTTCTGGTATATATGTGAACGACATAACGGAAGGAATAGACTCAGAAGTGTCCCTGTTTGCAGATGATGTGAAGTCAATGAGAAGAATTCAATCGGACGAGGACCAGGCAAAACTACAAAGGGATCTGGACAGGCTGCAGGGCTTGTCCAGAATCTGGCTCCTGGAGTTCAACCCCACCAAGTGCAATGTGATGAAGACTGGGGAAGGGCAAAGAAGACCGCAGGCAGAGTACAGTCTAGGGGCCCAGAGACTACAAACCTCACTCAAGGAAAAGGATCTTGGGGTGAGTATAACACCAGGCACATCTCCTGAGGCGCAAATCAACCAAATAACTGCTGCAGCATATGGGCGCTTGGCAAACCTAAGAATAGCATTCCGACATCTCAATAAGGAATCGTTCAGGACCCTGTGCACCATGTATGTCAGGTCTATATTGGAGTAAGCAACACCAGTTTGGAAACCACACCTAGCCAAGCACGTAAGGAAATTACTGAAAGTGCAAAGGTTTGCAACAAGACTAGTCCCGGAGCTAAGGGGCATGTCCTACGAGGAGAGGTTAAGGGAAATCGACCTGACGACACTGGAGGACAGGAGAGATAGAGGGGATATGATAATGATATAAAATACCGAGAGGATTCGACAAGGTGGACAGAGATAGGATGTTCCTGAGATGGAAATAAATGGTATAAAATACCGACACAATGGAAAAATAAACACATAAGCATTATAATGTGATCCTTTATTGACATTTCGCCCACGCAATGGACTTTATCGAGTCACAAACAGATCTACCTGGATAAAAGATACATGAGTATTTATAGGATTTAGTCAGGTGGAGAATGCTACATGCGACAGTCTTCAAAGTAGTGTGATTGGACAAGTATATGGGTAGACCTTCTGCAGTGTTCCATTCTTAAGTTCTATGTGGGATAGCGATGAAGAAGTTTCTTGGCAATAGGTTCAACTATGTTGTAGAAGCCGTTGTTCTGGTTGAAGTTGTTGGATATACAGATAAGTGATGATTCCAGGATTCTTCGGTATTGAGTGTTGTCTTCTCTGGCGATGAGTCTTGCGTTTCTGTAGTTGATTAAATGGTTGTGTGAATTTCGGTGTTGAACACAGGCATTCCTTGAGTCGTCAGATCTGCCTGCGTACTGGTGTTCTGAAATACGTGTTTGGATGTCTCTGGATGTTTCGCCGACGTATAATTTGCTGCAGTCATTACAAGGGATTGTGTATACCCCTGCAGTGGATTAAAGCTTGTCGTGTCTGTTACTGGTAATGTCCTTGATGGTGGTGGATGTGGAGGTGGATACTCGGAATGAGGTATTGGAAAAAATGTTGGAAACTTGTTTGGCAATGGAGTTGGTGGGGAGGACTATGTATGTCTTCTCATCAGTGTCTTCTCTGGGTGTGTTGAAGATGTTTAATGCCCGTCGTCTGCAGTCTTTAATGAAGTGACGAGGATAGTGAAGTTTAGAAAAACCTTGTTCAATAAGGGAGCATTCTTCTTCAAGGAACTCACTGCTGCAGATTCTGAGTGCGCGCAGGAAAAAGCCTATAATTACACCACGTTTAGTTTTGGTGTCGTGGTGAGAGTAGAAGTGGAGAAGATCGTGTTGATTGGTAGGTTTTCGATAGACTTTAAAACGAAGTTCATGGTCAGCTTTGCAGAGAAGAACATCAAGGAAAGGAAGAGTGTTGTCGACTTCTTCTTCTAGTGTAAACTGGATTGATGGCTCGACCTGGTTGAGTTTGTGTTGGAGAGCTTGAACGTTGAAGCGTCTGGGAGTTATGATGAGAATGTCGTCAACATAACGGAGCCAGGTGACAGAAGAGGGAATAATAGTAGAAAAACGCTCGGCTTCCAGATGTTCCATAAATAGGTTCGCAAGGACGGCACTAAGTGGCGATCCCATGGGTAGTCCAAAGGTTTGCTGAAAGAGTTGATTTTCGAAAGAGAAACATGTAAAGCCCACACATACTTCAACAAGGTCGATGAAATCGCTGGCTGGAAGAGGAAGATCAAGCGAATCGTCAATTTTCCTGCGCAAGAGATCGATAGCTTGTTTAGTAGGTACTTTGGTGAATAGGGATGTTACATCGAAGAATCCTGGAATCATCACTTATCTGTATATCCAACAACTTCAACCAGAACAACGGCTTCTACAACATAGCTGAACCTATTGCCAAGAAACTTCTTCATCGCTATCCCACATAGAACTTAAGAATGGAACACTACAGAAGGTCTACCCATATACTTGTCCAATCTCTTTTTAAGTTACCCAAGGTTTTAAACTATCACCCTACTCTGAAGACTGTCACATGCAGCATTCTCCACCTGACTAAATCCTATAAATACTCATGTATCTTTTATCCAGGTAGATGTGTTTGTGACTCGATAAAGCCCACTGCGTGGGCGAAACGTTGTCAATAAAGGATCACATTATACTGCTTATGTGTTTATTTTTCGTAGGTGAGTACACACACACACACACACATCGATTCCAGGCTTAGGGACTGATTACCTCAAACTCCTCCTCTCTTTACACCTTTCTTCTCTTCTTTGTATTGGACTGATGAAGCCACTGTGTGGCTAAACTCTTCCTCAATAAAGATTCCTGTATGTTGCATAAGTGTCTTAGTCTTCCACAATAGACAGTAATAGATAAGGTAATCAGTCCCTCAGCCTCACATAACTATACACAGAAGACAGTAGAAGGTGAGGTAATCAGTCCCTCTGGCTTGAACCCCGTATTGCACATAAGCTTAATTCCTCACACCGCCCCTTGACTATCAAAAAATACAATCCATACCTGTATAATACATCATGCAATAGGCCTGGCAAGTTACCTCAGCGTTTGTTGGCTGCATAAAAAACAATAATTGCATTTTCATTCAGCACAAGGCTGTATTATGATGGTGGGGCTGACGAAACAATAGAAGGGAGGTGTTTTATCCTGGAAACCTGTGTTGAGTGTAGTGACAGAGGGAAGCCAGACACGGTGCTGATGGTGGGACAGACCACCGCCCCTTCATCTACCATTCATTTGATCTGTCCATTGCCCATTTAATTTCCCTTTGCACTCTCTGAACTTCACTGAAGCCGAGTGTTCCTATAATACACCGGCTGTTGTATAAATAAGTACGTGGGTAGTGTTGTAAAAGGAGTGGGCAAATATTTTTCTTAGTGGGGTTGACACTAGTGTGGGCCAGTAGGCCTGCGGCAGTGCTGCTCCTTTCTTAATTTTGTCACCTGAATCCTTCTCTCGTTCAAAACTAACGTAGTGAGAAACTTGAGGTTTCGATTCCTCAAAGACCATCATCAATTCGTAGTTTTACGTTATACTTTCCATTAATGCTATCATGTGTACATGTACACAGTGAACACACTGTACATGTACACAGTGAACACACTGTACATGTACACAGTGAACACACTGTATATGTACACAGTGAACACACTGTACATGTACACAGTGAACACACTGTACATGTACACAGTGAACACACTGTATATGTACACAGTGAACACACTGTACATGTACACAGTGAACACACTGTACATGTACACAGTGAACACACTGTACATGTACACAGTGAACACACTGTACATGTACACAGTGAACACACTGTACATGTACACAGTGAACACACTTTACATGTACACAGTGTACTAGTAGCACAGTAAACACACTGTGCTACTAGTTGGGGTTTAAAGTCTATCTACACGAGGGTCTTCAAGGCTGCTTCTCACCAATCAAGAATGATCTAATACGCAAAATTTAGTTGTATATATACAGTGACATACACCTCGGTATATACAGTGACATACACCTCGGTATATACAGTGACATACACCTCGGTATATACAGTGACATACACCTCGGTATATACAGTGACATACACCTCGGTATATACAGTGACATACACCTCGGTATATACAGTGACATACACCTCGGTATATACAGTGACATGCACCTCGGTATATACAGTGACATACACCTCGGTATATACAGTGACATACACCTCGGTATATACAGTGACATACACCTCGGTATATACAGTGACATACATCTCGGTATATACAGTGACATACACCTCGGTATATACAGTGACATACACCTCGGTATATACAGTGACATACACCTCGGTATATACAGTGACATACACCTCGGTATATACAGTGACATACACCTCGGTATATACAGTGACATACACCTCGGTATATACAGTGACATACACCTCGGTATATACAGTGACATACACCTCGGTATATACAGTGACATACACCTCGGTATATACAGTGACATACCTCGGTATATACAGTGACATACACCTCGGTATATACAGTGACATACACCTCGGTATATACAGTGACATACACCTCGGTATATACAGTGACATACACCTCGGTATATACAGTGACATACATCTCGGTATATACAGTGACATACACCTCGGTATATACAGTGACATACACCTCGGTATATACAGTGACATACACCTCGGTATATACAGTGACATACACCTCGGTATATACAGTGACATACACCTCGGTATATACAGTGACATACACCTCGGTATATACAGTGACATACACCTCGGTATATACATAAAGATACCTCTCACTGAAATACATACATTTCTGTGTATATGTAAACATAAAAGAGAAACGTCTCATTAATAAAGATAAGCAACTGATGCACATGTATATACAATGTATATTCTCGGTAGTAACCAACAATATATAAACTATAGATTATGAGTGTATATGAAGCGGAATACTTAAATATAAACAATCCAGAACTCTGGAACAATCATTGTTTCTCTGTGATTCTTAATATTCAGTGATAACTTGTGGTAAGCTCCCTAGGCTGCCAACCCTCCCCTGAAACGTCAGAATGCCTCAGGTCCTAGTCAAGTCTCCCTACGATGGTTCTAGAAGTCTTTGTGGTTCTAAGTAGCTAACATTTACAAGTGCTTTGACCGGTTAAGGTGATATTCAAAAGTTCTATTGTATGGCATACGTCGAACATACGACGTATGCACCACAACAGTCCAAGGATACTCGACGTATACCAGGGTGGTGGTGATCGTGGTGGTGATAATGGTAGCGGTGATTGTGGTGACACTGGTGGTAGACGAACCACCATCAGTTACATGGTCCAGGAAGTTGTCAGTCAATGGTATTGCATTAACATAGTTTTCTGAGTTGGTCTTTCCTCTGGTCCCTCCTCTGCCTCCTTTTATTCTCTCTTCTTTCCTTTCTTCCTTCGTTTCAGCCATTCACGTCGGTGCTTGTGTCCAAGCCAGAAAACAGAAGATAGGAGGAAGAGAAGTAGGAGGAATGGTATTAATACTAGTAGTAGTAGTAGTAGCAGCAACAACAACAGTAGTAATAGTAGCAATTGTAGTAGTAGCAACAATAGTAGCAGCAATAGTAGCAGCAATAGTAGCAGCAATAGTAGCAGCAATAGTAGCAGCAATAGTAGCAGCAATAGTAGCAGCAATAGTAGTAGCAATAGTAGCAGCAATAGTAGCAGCAATAGTAGTAGTAGGAGGAGGAAGAGGAGGAGGAATAGGAAGAAAGGAACAGCAGAGGATCATGGATAAAGAGTAGATAGGAGAAAAGGAGAAAGATGGGCTTCTGATAACACGAAAAGGGCGGGCGGGCAGCCAGATGCGTCCACCTGTTTTTTAGTAAAGCAATCAGCTGGTTTTGCGAGATCTGGACCACTGGTCTGGACCGCTGCTCTGGACCACTGGTCTTTCCTGGGTGTATTAGGGCGGCCCACTCAACAAGACCCCCAAAAACATAATTCCAGTCATACACTAAGACTATGAAAGAAAATACACAAGCCCACGTCAAAGGCTCTTCAGTCCTGGAACTGAGAGGAATTTCCAGGATGGAAGACTGGAAGACCCGGCCAGGACATAGCGAAAGGTTCCAGTGTGATGGACCGAGGTTCTACTGAGATGAAACCGGATCTGATTGAATGGATTGAGGCATCAACTGGGCTGAAGCACCAGCTGAATGAACTGAAGCACCAGCTGAGACCATACTGTTCAATCCACTGTCCCAGAAACTTTCTTGGTACAAGTAGTATTAGTGAGATGGAACACTAGGGGGGTCGCAGTTGGTGCTGCTGGTACAATCAGGTTACAGTTGGTGCTGCTGGTACAATCAGGTCACAGTTGGTGCTGCTGGTACAAGCAGGTCACAGTTGGTGCTGCTGGTACAAGCAGGTCACAGTTGGTGCTGCTGGTACAAGCATTCCACAGTTGGTACTGCTGGTACAAGCAGGCCACAGTTGGTGCTGCTGGTACAAGCAGGTCACAGTTGGTGCTACTGGTACAAGCAAGTCACAGTTGGTGCTACTGGTACGAGCAGGCCACAGTTGGTGCTGCTGGTACAAGCAGATCACAGTTGGTGCTGCTGGTACAAGCAGGTCACAGTTGGTGCTGCTGGAACAAGCAGGCCACAGTTGGTGCTGCTGGAACAAGCAGGCCACAGTTGGTGCTGCTGGAACAAGCAGGCCACAGTTGGTGCTGCTGGAACAAGCAGGCAACAGTTGGTGCTGCTGGTACAAGCAGGCCACAGTTGGTGCTGCTGGAACAAGCAGGCCACAGTTGGTGCTGCTGGAACAAGCAGGTCACAGTTGGTGCTGCTGGTACAAGCAGGTCACAGGTGGTGCTGCTGGTACAAGCAGGCCACAGTTGTGTCGGCACTAAAAATCATTCTATTCTAAGCACCGTAGCTGAGTGGTTACAGCGTTCAGTCTGCCGCACACCACGACCGCGGTTCGAGTCTCCTACCCAGTTCTCTCTCTATTCATTCTTTCATTACAACTTGTACTGAGTTTGCATACACGCAATAGTTTATATATATATATATAATTTTATATATATATATATATATATATATATATATATATATATATATATATATATATATATATATATATATATATATATTTACCTAATTGTGGTTGCTCCTGGCCCCGCCTCTTCACTAATCGCTACTAGGTCCTCTCTCTCCCTGCTCCATGAGCTTTATCATACCACTTCTTAAAGCTATGTATGGTACCTGCCTCCACTACCTCACTTTCTAGACTATTCCACTTCCTGACAACTATGGCTGAAAAAATACTTCCTAAACATCCCTCTGACTCATGTGAGTCTTCAACTTCCAATTGTGACCCCTTGTTGCTGTGTCCCATCTCTGGAACATCCTGTCTTGCGTGTGTGTGGGAGAATAACATGACGGAAGGGATAGATTCAGAGGTGTTCCTGTTTGCTGATGATGTGAAACTAATGAGGAGAATACAAGCGGACGAGGATCAGGTAAGCCTTCAAGGGGATCTGGACAGGCTGTAAGCCTGGTCCGACAAATGGCTGCTGGAGTTTAACCCTCACCAAGTTCGAAGTTATGAAGTTTGGCGAAGGACAAAGACCGCAGAGTACAGCCTAAGTCAAAGACTGAAAAATACTCACTCAAAGAAGGATCTTGGGGTGAGTATAATACCGAGCACATCTCTTGAGCACATCAACCAAATAACTACTGCAGCATATTGGTGCCTGGCAAACCTACGAACAGTGTTTCGACATCTAGGTAAGGAGCCATTCACGATGCTGTAAACCGTGTACGTCAGGCCCATACTGGAGTATGCAGCACCAGTTTGGAACCCACATGTGGTCAAACACGTCAAGAAATTGGAGAAAGTGGAGTAGTCTGCAACAAGACTAGTCCCGGAGTTAAGGCGTATGACTTACGAGGAGAGGTTAAGGAGACTCAACCTGACGACACTGAAGGACAGGAGGTATAGAGGTGACATGATAATGACATAAAATATTGAGAAGAATTGACAAGGTGGACAGAGACAGGATGTTACAGAGATGGGACACAGCAACAAGGTGACACAACTGGAAGATGAAGACTCGGATGACTCACAGGGATGTTAGGAAGTATTTCTTCAGCCACAGAGTTTTCAAGAAGTGGAATAATCTGGAAAAAGATGTAATGGAGGCAGGAACCATACATAGCTTTAAGAAGAGGTATGATGAAGCTCATGGAGCAGGGAGAAATTGGATCTAGAAGCGACCAGGAAAAAGGCGGGGTCAAGAGCTGTGAATCGACTCCTGCAACCACAAATAGGCGAGTACACACACACAAGTTATACCTGCTGGTGTTGGCAATCTTCAAGGAATTCATTAAGAAATTTCTCAAATCTGCACAAGTCAGGTTAATTCTCCCAAACACCGACTTTAACCATGCAATATTACCCAGGCTAGTGTGTACCCTGTACCCTGTACCCTGTACCCTGCACCATTAATATACCCACCAGAATATTAACATATTTGCTTATACTAATAAACGTTGTTTTGAAAATTTATTTGAGACAACATTTGCCGAAAAATAAAGATTTTCTGAATATTTCTTGGTGAATTAAGGCAGTATTTTAGGGTTATTAAGACGGGGTAATCAACCCTGGGGTGTTTAGCTACTAAATCACTGTGTACTCACCTAGTTGTGGTTGAAGGGGTCGGGTCACAGCTCCTGGGCCCGCCTCTTCACTGGTCGCTACTAGGTCACTCTCCCTGCTTCATGAGTTTAATCATACCTCTTCTTAAAGCTATGTATGGATCCTGCCTCCACTACATCACTTCCCAAGCTATTCCACTTCCTGACAACTCTGTGACTGAAGAAATACTTCCTAACATCCCTGTGACTCATCAGAGTCTTCAACTTCCAATTGTTGCTGTGTCTCATCTCTGGAACATCCTGTGTGTGTGTGTGTGTGTGTGTGTGTGTGTGTGTGTGTGTGTGTGTGTGTGTGTGTGCGTGTGTACATACCAATATGTGGTAGCCCTGAGCATGGCTTCTCTGCCTAATCAACCACATTCTTCTTACTGGATGACCAATGGAATATAATATAAGACGTACGAAGCAGTACATATATATATATATATATATATATATATATATATATATATATATATATATATATATACAAGCAAAAAATGCTTGCATACGGGGGACCAGGAGCTTTGTTCTACTGTAACTATGCATGCGCAAAAAAAATAAACTCAGGAAAATCCAAAGAGTTGCAACGAAATTGGTGCCAGAACTGAAGACAGTAGACTGAGAGAGACGAAAAGATCTTAAAGAATACCAGAAGAGAGGCTGACCAGGAGAAACATGACCACGATGTACGAAATACTCAGAGAGCTGGAGTAGAGTTAAGATGTGAGGAGAACCAAAAGACACATTAAATATAACACACAAATCAACTATAGCAACTCTACAAAATATTTTTATTCAGCCTTTACATTGTAAGTTAAAGGCACTGACTGTAGTGGTGGTGGCGACAGCAAAAGCTATACACAACTTCAGGTATGGGTATGGTCGGACTCTAGTGGCCAGAAATCAGTGAAACTGCTCAATAAAAAGCGATTTTTTTCCCAATATGAGGGATGACTATTTTTGTCACTTTTGTATATCTTCCGCCTCTTTTTAGTTGATTTCCCAAATAAATTTAAATTTCTTGAAATATTCGCTGTATTTCCAGCACTGTCGCCTGGAGCTGTGACTCGACCCATTCAAGCACAACTAGGTTGCTACAACCTAGTACACACTCCATCTGCAACAGTTAAGTTATCTAGGTGTATCTTTATAACCAGGTGGCCACCTGCAGGTGGTACAAACCAGATAGGGAAGCCACCTAGTACCTGAGGAAGCAGCCAATAAGAAGCAGTAAAGTAATTAAGATGGTATCTGACCCTATAACACTATCTTATATATGTTGGATCCCATTACTACACACAACATCTGTTCCCCTTGATTCTCACCATAATACTGAGAGGTACACGTCTCTCAGTGTATATATACACTGAGACACGTCTCTCAGTGTATATATACACTGAGACACGTCTCTCAGTGTATATATACACTGAGACACGTCTCTCAGTGTATATACTCTGGTAGTTGACTATTTCATATTTTAGGTATTAAAATATTCTTAACTGTTAATGTACTGGTGACCTGCAGTTTTAAAGATCCTCGTGTAGTAGATAGGCTTCAAACCCTTCAAACCAAAGTCCATCTTCCTGGAAGTTTGTTTGTCAGGGAGGAGGAGGAGGAGCCCCGAGGACGAGGACAACAACAACAAAAAAATGACATTTTTCTTGCTTTTCCTATTCTTCTTGTCCCTCTTTTTCGTGGGGTCCCTTCCCCGCCCACTGGGCAGGGGTTTAACTATCCTGGGCAGTAAACCACTTAGGCTGATGCTCACTTGTTTAGGAGTCATCTATCGTAGAGCTCAATCTATCACTGTCTCATCAGGAACACTCCTAAGGCAAGATGTTTAACTGGGAGAGATCAAATATTCATTAGTCTCTCTCAGCATGGATGAAATGGCTTTTTGTATTCATGTATTCATGTATGATACATAATGTAAGATTTGATTGAGATAAGGGTGGGATACAATTCTAAGCTGTATTTCTTTGGATGCAAAGGTATCTGATACCTTTACATTCACGTATCTGGAAAATAAGAATCGAAATGCTGGATATGTTTGGTCCTGGAACTTTGGTCACCAAATGTACATAAATGCGAGAAAAACACGAACTTAAATAGTGAGGATGACTCCTGTTATCTCTCTTTGTATCTATCAGTCCCTCATACATGACACTAGAGGGACCTGTGACCTATTTCCCACATCAACATAAAAAATAAACACCTATCGTCGACTGGCGTCTTGTCGTTCCTCATGGACATCCGACTGACGATGCCATCAGTATATTTAAGAGTAACAGCGTCATCACTCTCCCTCACCTGAATTATGTAAACTAAAACTATGTATCAATTTTAACTTTTAGATATAAAGACAACTGTTTATAACGGTGCTTTAGCTTGGTAACGGGAGTCAGCTCAGCGCCCTGTTGACCACCACTTGCATGGAGGATTTGGAGACAGTAGTTTCAGTCCCTCGATACGATATGTGGATGACTTACTGACAATATTGTCAAGGTGGAACACACACACAACCTCCTGGACCAGATCGACGCAGTTGAACCCACTATTAAGTTTATTATGGAACCTAAGAGCAGCGGACAGGTCCTCTTCCTGGACGACCTTCCCTGTGGATCCCAGGACAACAAACCCACCTTCAGGACACACTGGAAAACCTACGAGGAAGGATGATTTGATACACTACTACTGACATGATACACTACTACTGACATGATACACTACTACTGACATGATACACTACTACTGACATGATACACTACTACTGACATGATACACTACTACTGACATGATACACTACTACTGACATGATACACTACTACTGACATGATACACTACTACTGACATGATACACGCACCAAACGATGAGCATGCAGTGTTTCCATGTGGCAGCTTTCCACATTAGTGCTATTTTAGTGTCTACATACTATAAACATATACCAGACTTCAATTCCCAGTCTTGTTCGTGCTAGACTGTAGATGGAGAACGAAGTTCATCTCTGAGTCAATACCTGAGAAGGAACACAACCTGGAAATATATTGTCTTCCTTACCAAGAATGTAGGCAGCAACACAACCTGTGCCCTGGCAGTGCCCCTACCTGTGCCACATAGTAACTACAACATCAACATACATCAAAGAGCTTACTAGGGAACTACTTACGACACAACAACCTATTCCTAACGCCAGTGTCTAACACAGTATTTATATCTGCAAGAATTTATGAAACCTCTTGAAGACGACACATCCACCACAACATATTGTATTTTAGTCACATACACAATCCCATGTGGTCACTGGAAAAAAAGATACGTAGGAGAGACAGGCAGGAATTTTCCCATTAGAGATAATGAACACAAACATGCGTGCAATAGAGACAACCTTAACAGCACTTGCGTGATTCACAGAGACACTGTGAACTGAACTAAAGTACAAATGATCTTCATGGAACATAATGAGTAGAGACAACATTGTTCGGAAGCTTCTGTTAATGTTATAACGAACGCAGTCACTCAAAAGATTGAAGATACTGTAAAGACTCGTATGAGTAGTTCAAGACTGTCAACACTATCGACTACCATAACAAAGCTTCAGATCTCAGTGATGCTAGCACATACCAGCCAGTTTCAGAATCCCTGCTACTAGTAAAAAGCTAAAAAATTCTTAAAAAACAAAGAAAACATCCTACGTAAATCAGAACAAGGCAAGAAGCTACTAATTGTTTACCCAGGTCAACCAAACCAGCACCTCCCGTTACGTCCTATCATTTTGGGCACAGAGCGCACCACAGATTAACTGGCCATCTTGCAAATTACCTCTCAGAACTTTTAGGCACTATCAGCCAGGTCCACTTTAAACACTCACGTGACCTCTTTCACATTTCCAACTTAAATGTCCAAAACAAGAGCATGCCTTACTTCGATGGCACAGCGCTCTTTACCAAAGCGCCTACTGATGCTTCCTTAAATATTTTGTGATGTATGCTTACTCATAACCACGACCTCCCATTACCTCTCCAGCATTTCATGTTTAGTGGATCTCTATGTTAATTTTACCCTCTTCAAGTACCATGATAACTGCTACAAACGAAGCTTTGGTATGGCAATGGGCAACCCGCTTAGTGTGATGCTAATAGCTTAGAAAACCGACATGTTGAAGAGCGAGACACTTGTGCAACATTTGGGAATCTTTACTGAGGAAACGTTTCGCCAGCCAGTGGCTTCTTCAGTCCAAAACAGAGAAGAATGGTTGAAGATCTGATCTTCAACCATTCATTCCCACAGATCTGATCTTCAACGAGTGGTCATTCCCACAGTTCTTTCCCACATCCAACATCTCGTCTATATATTTGTCCAACTTGCCCTCAGTCTAACCAAGAAGTAATCTTCCACACACCTCACCAGACTCCTCGTGCCACTGTATACTCAGGCACATCACCTCACCAGACTCCTCGTGCCACTGTATACTCAGGCACATCCTCTCCCAGGTGACTTGATAAAGCCCACTGTATGAGCGAAACTTTGCCAATAAAGGATCGGATTATAATTTACTTCTCTCTTCTTTTCCATCTCGTTGGTATTTATCATTCGCTTCCGTCCAACCTTACGCTGTTCCTTTATGTATTGTTGTATTCAACAAGGTCCTAGGACAGAACCGTCTCCATTAAACAATTCCACACCATCATAATACAATCAAGCACAATCCCACACCAACACATTACAATCAAGGACAATTCCACTCAGACCAACCAAACGCAACAATCCACAATTCCAATCGTAGCACAACACCAGATAACTATATAGCAATAAAAGCAGCAATGGACAAGCTCTGCATTCTGTGTCTACACACAATACAACAATTCCAGATACAATTGTCCTACCAATCTGAAAATGGCAATAAAAGATGAATTACCAGCGTAGCATAGGGAATATTGAGGAGGATTGGCAAGAGTCAAGGGCCCTCAGGGACACTATGCTAAAATAATTAGGTCCATCCAACCCTAGTTTTAAAGTGACCTGGGTTGTATATGCTGTAAAACTTGTGGTGGTGGTTGTTGTGATGCTGGTAGTGGTGGTGATTGTAGCAAATAGGTACCTGGGTGTTAGTGAACTGGTGTGGGTCGCATCCTGGGGACAAAATTAACCTAAGTTGCAAGAAATGCTCTGTATAACCAGGGGCTTTCTATATAGAATGTCACCGATGTCAACTATGGTCTGTATAAGTTGTATCATGTATTTGTTGAAAGATAATTTTTGCTATTATTATTATTATTATTATTATTATTATTATTATTATTATTATTATTATTATTATTATTATTATTATTATTATTATTATTGACTGCGCCAGTCAGGATACCTCTGATGATCTGATCTGCTGTACCTTACACACTGCGCCAGTCAGGATACCTCTGATGATGCGACCTGCCGTAGCTTATTAAGCCCATCAGGATACTTCTGATGTGCTGCTGCTCTGCGCACTCACTCACTTCAATCAGGATACCTTTTGTCGTTCTGGATTTCACCTAATCTGCAAAGATTAGAATCATTGTAATGTGATCACAGTGGTGCTGGCGCCAGCAGTGACAGAGAGAGAGAGAGAGAGAGAGAGAGAGAGAGAGAGAGAGAGAGAGCAGACAGACACAGACAGACAGACAGAGACACACAGAGAGAGACAGACACAGACAGAGAGACAGAGAGGGGGATAGAGAAAGGTGAATATAAAAGGATGGATAGGATTCATTATATATTTACGTGAAGTGATTAATCCTATGTACATGAAGTGGTGGGAAGCTCGATCCTCCGTCAACTCAAAAACACACTACTTAACTCTACTCAGAGTAAATAAACAAAAAATGCAGATCATATGCAGTTAGATAATCGCCTCCAGAATTTTACCACTGAGATCAGCGATACTAGTGTCTGGCATTCACAGTAACAAGAAAAGTTACAATATTGTGACTGCAACAATACACAAATGATCTACACATGACGTTTCGGTCTGTCTTTAACCATTAACAAGTCACACACAAGCAAGAAGGGAAACGCTCACCTTGCCATATAAGACAAGCGAAAATTTGTGTATGCAATAATTTCGCGAAAATCATTCTGAACATAACGAAAAAAATATATTTCATTGTGTTTGTTTATTATTAGATTATTGTAAACGTATCTAAAATATATTTAGTTGGGTTAGGCTAAATTAAATTGCGCTTATTATAATAAGGTTAGGTAAGTTTTCAAGGTTTCTCTTGGTACAAAATTATAATTTTTTTACATTAACATCAATGAAAAAAATATATCTTTAAACGTATAAGATAAAATTTTAGAAAGGACTTAATTTTAAATGAGTTCTTGCTAATTGACCAGTTTTACCTAATCAGCACGACACACACACACACAACCCCACACACACACACACACACACACACACACACACACACACACATATATATATATATATATATATATATATATATATATATATATATATATATATATATATATATATATGTGTGTGTGTGTGTGTTAGTTAGTTACCATTTTGTCCTAGGCACATGTCGATTTGACACTAGGCCTGTTGTATGTATATGTGTGAGTGTGTGTGTGTGTGTAAGGAAACACTTCGAAATGTTTCCGCCCCGTCGGGAATAGAACCCGGGCCCTCCGTGCGTGAAGCGAGAGCTTTACCACTAGGCCACCGGGGTGTGTAGCACAAAATTGTGTGTGTGTGTGTGTGTGAGTGTGTGTGTGTGTGTGTGTGTGTGTGTGTGTATTATGAACACATCGGTCGTTTCCCACCAAGGCAGGGTGGCCAGGAAAAGAAAAACTTTCATCATCATTCACTCCATCACTGTCTTGCCAGAAGCATGCTTACACTACAGTTATAAAACTGCAACATCAACATCCCTCCTTCAGAGTGCAGACACTGTACTTCACATCTCCAGGACTCAAGTCCGGCCTGCCGGTTTCCCTGAATCCCTTCATAAACGTTACGTTGCTCACACTCCAACAGCACGTCAAGTATTAAAAACTATTTGTCTCCATTCATTCCTATCTAACAAGCTCACGCATGCTTGCTGGAAGTCCAAGCCCTTCACACACAAAAACTCTTTTAGCCCTTCCCTCCAACCTTTCCTAGGCCGACCCCTACCCCGCCTTCCATCCACTGCAGATTTATACACTCGAAGTTTCGTTCCATCCTCTCTACAGGTCCCAACCACCTCAACACCCTTCCTCAGCCCTCTGGATAATAGTTTTGGTAATCCTGCGAATTCTCTGTATTATATTCACACCACACATTGATCTCAGACATGACGTCTCCACTGCCTCCACCCTTCTCCTTGTTGCAACATTCACCACCCATGCTTTGCAGAGTCACTAATACTCAAGCAAAACCCACCAAAATTAAAGTAGGTTCGAGAGTTATGCTGACTAACTTTAACAAAACGTCCGCAATGCCTAAGCTTGACCAAAAGTTTGTTGATCCTTATCAAGTAGTTGAACATATCAATGGAAACAAGTATAAAGTTAGAGAAGTCAGTACTGGTCAGTATAAAGAATCGCATTTAGATCATATAAAGTTAGTATGCGATGATGATGATGTTCCTACCCAGACTAATGTGACAGACTCTGATAATCCTCCTGATGCTGTACCCTCTACCTCTAATAATCAGTCAGAAGATCAACCTGAATGTCGTTATTCCCTACATACACGACAAGTATTGAGAAATCCTCAAGTATCATTTGTAAATACCAATTTAGATCTTCCTCAACCACAAATTGAGTTACCCATTGCAACAGAGTTTTATCCTCCCAGAGATGATATCCATTCTGCATATGTAAATCTCACCCTATAACCTGTATAGATGAATAATATAGTTTAACATGTATTTCAGCTGTATATTACCACCTGTCATAGCAACAAGACTTTAAGCTTTATAGACATCTTGTTAAAGACGTTTGCGTGTGTGAGACATTTACAGTGAATTTCTGTGTTTTCAGAGACTTGTGCCTTCAGTGTAGACTCAGTGTTATCTTGTCCATAAATTTTCAATAATTTTTCCAGTGTTATCGCTCATTTTCATGTTTCATTTATATATATATATTTATCTTCTTTTTGTGTTAATTCTCTACCTTGTGTCAACATTTATTATTTCACTCTTGTGATTTGTTTATTTTTTTTATTTTGTGTTCTTTCAGTGTTGTGTTTTACACAATATTTCAGTATTGTGTATTATTATTTTTTTGTGTTTTGCCTCATTTTCATTGCATTTCCATTGTATTTTTTCTGCTAATTCTATGCATCAGTTCATTCAGTGCTCTTTTTCCCAGTGTCCTAAATTACCATTTTACTCTTGTATATGCCATTATATTGTCATACTTATTTTTTATATATGCAGTCCCTAATTTGTTTGAACTTTACAGACATTTGTGTGTACTCTTGTCCTATATTTAGTATGAACACCAAGAGCTTTATTCACTTATTGATAACAGCAAGTCTTTAGTGCAAGAAAATTTTATTCATTGAACAGTCCCATATACCTGTGAGCGATGTTATCTGTATTCCTGCAATTCTGCAAGTGTTGATTTCCATTTTTATATCTTGTGTCATTTTTATTCATTTTATTAATTTTTCTTTGAACAAATTCACTCTTTCAGAATTTCTTTCATAAATTTGTTATAGGGTTTTGTGCTCTATTTTATTTTAAATATGGTTTATTTCTAAAAAGTGATAAATTATAATTCATTGCAATCATTTCAGTATTACAATTCACTTAGTTGTGTCATCATTGCATATTAATTTATTTAGTGTAATTTTCTTTCTAGAAAATTTGTTTTTCCAGTACATTTTTCAATTACATATAATTTAGTGATTCTATTTTATACTTTCTGCATTAATTTACAATTTTATTATCAAATTTCTTTATTCAATTAAGAGTAAAGACAGCTCACTTTTGCAATTAACTCAAATTACAGTAACATTTCCCATTTCTTGCATTTTCAATGTGTTTCTTTATCTTGAACAATACATTTCAGTGAGTGGTCCTTTCTCATGCAGTGTCTTAAACATTTTAATTACTTATGCAATACTTGTTAAATATTTTTCATTTCAATTTTAGCTACTTGTGTTATATCTTTTATTATTCATTGTTCTTGCCTTAATTATTTTTGTGCAAATTCTTTGGAATTATGTCTCAAATACCTTCGAATAGTACTGTAGTAAATGACGTCAATCAGGCCTCTCAGGCTGATGCTGTCCCTGTGGACATTCCTAATAGTTCTTTATCGACTGCTAGACCACACCAGACACAGAGACACCATAGTTTTCCTCATGACTCTCTTGATGCTTTGCCTTTATTGAATGGCCAGGTGCATAATCTTGAAGCATGGTTTACTGCCATTCGCTCACGGGCTTAAGCCCTAGTGGAAGGTCCTCCATCAGAGAAAAGTCTTATCAGAATTGTGAAAGAAGCTCTTCATCGATAGCCTGCTGCCGTCCACGTTGTCGATCTTCTCAAAATGCGAGACTTCAGGAATCTTACTAAGTGGTCAGAATATGAGGAGCTGATTTGGTCTTTCCTTGTACCAGTAAAAACGGCTGATCCTTATGTCGTCCTTAGAGAACTGGTGAATGCAACACTCATGACTGGTGAATGCAACACTCATGACTGGTGAATGCAACACTCATGACTGGTGAATGCAACACTCATGACTGGTGAAACGTTAAGTGCATTTGTGGTTAGATTAAATAACCTTTTATCATCATTTATCAAAGCTGTCCAGTCCTCAGCATTTGTACCTGACCAGGATAAAAGATCCTCAGCATCGTTTGCTAAATTAACCACTTTTGGAGCAATCAAAGAACTAATGCTGCCTGCTTCTGTGTGTACTTATGATTCTAATCCTACAACTGTGCAGATGGAACCACTTACAGCCCTTAATCATGTACGTTCCTTGTGTCTCCAGGGTACTTTCCCGTGTATCAAACCTAATTTCACAACTCTGCCTCATTCAGCACCGCCCCTCGTTTGTGCCACAGCGCCCAATCATAGTAGACAACAATCACATCAATCGCCCATGACCAGTGTATTAAGTCATTATAACCCTCGTAGTGCTCACAGTACGTTCAGTAACCATAGTAAGAGGACTTGTTACAACTGGTTACCGTGGCCATATTGCAATTAATTGTCCTGAGTCACCCTAAGAGGCGGCGTACTGATGACGACTACAAATCAGAATTGCCGTACTGTACTTATCATAGAATACCTGGACATGACATCTGAGTGCAATGCTCTCTGCAACCTTGGGTACTCTAGATCTTTCCATGGCTGTTTCTACTGCAGAACCAGGAGAGGAAATACAAGTCATGGTTCTCAAGCTAATAACCAGAACCAGGCTCATTCTTCCAATTCAGGGGAATTCGAGCGCCCCAGTCAAACCGCCCCGTGGTGACAGTAAGTGATAATTAGTACTCCATCCCCATTAGTAATTCCTTCAATGCCTTAAGCAGTCTAGAAGAAGACAGTCTCGTTGATGATGATGCTTCACACGTCGTTGACAAAGATAATTTTGGGGATGACGTGGAACAAACCTTCTCTGATGAAAATCCTCCTCCTTGTTTGCACATAAATTCCAATGCAACAAGAGGTCCCTTAGTACAAGCATCTGTTCTTAATGCGCCCGTTCATGTGTTCATGGACTCTGGTGCGGAAGCCAATATTATCAGGTCTAGTTTGTTTAAGCATAAGCATTTGCATGTCCTCATAGAACCAACTCGTGTGTCCTCCCTTAGTGGTGTGGCTGGTTCTCGTCTGTGTGTCCGAGGTCGGACTTCCTTCACCTTTTCAATCCAAGGTAGAGACTTTACTGCTTCTTTCCTTGTTGTTGACCAGATTAGTTTCCCTGGTGATCTTTTACTGGGATTTGCTTCCACGAGAGATTTACGCATTGTGCTTGATCCTTACCGATGGCATGCACAAATTGATGACTTGATTGTACCATTTTGGGGTTACCAGCTTGGATCCAAGATCTGCCATACGGCCGAAGAGTACGAAGTTCGGATTCAGTCCTTCCAGGCCAGTGCATTTTCCAGTAGCGTACCCAAGTGATCAGACACTGGTAATCCTGTCACTCCTGTCTGTGTTCCACCTACAGCTCCAGACATGCAAGATAGTGTCCAGTTGCCTCAGGTTTCTGAGGAACCTCAGACTACCTTGAGTGGTGAGCCTATCCCTGCAATGTCTGCTAGTTCAAGTAGTAGTTCCTCCACAGGGGATGCCTTGTCGGAAAATGACTATTTGAAACTAGTAATGCCATCTCTTGTTGACGTCACATGCTGTCTGCAGAAAGACGTTTCTGTCACTGCTAGTGCCCTCAATAGAGTGTCTGTTGTTGCCCCTCATGTTCCAGATGGTGATAACGTTTTAGTTGACAGTGATTCCTGCAGAGTAAAGGGTTTGTTTGTTGAGCCATTCTTACATGTTGTAAGAAAGAATAAGATCCATTTCTTCCTTGCTAACACTTCCGGTCACAGTGTTCACCTCAGAGCAAATGCCAGTATTGTTGACCTTGTTCACTATCCTTACCGTGTTCAGGTAGAGGATGAGCTATCACCTGACCAGTGGGTCAGTGCTATTTCAACCAGGGAGAGCCCATCCACTCCAGTGGATCAATCCACTCCACCAGTAGAGGAGAGACTTAGCTCCCACTGACTTCCCAGACGAGGTCAAATGGTTGTTGAATCTGTTGAACAAACGTCGTAAAGCCATTGCCTTACCAGGTGAGAAGATGGGCATAACGAACTTATTGTCCCATTGTAACCCACTTGAACCTGGTACTAGACCAATTTATATACCTGTGTACAGAATGCTTCATTCACAAGATGCTGTCACAGAAGAATTGATCAATCAGATGCTTGGTGGTGTTATCACACCTAGCAATTCACCCTGGAATGCGCCCCTGATCTTAGTACCTAAGAAGGACGGTACTTGGCGCCCAGTGATTGATTTTAGGAAGTTAAACGTGAAAACAATTCCAGATCGCTTCCCACTTCCTGTACTTGGTGACCTTTTATGAAATATCGGGAAAAAAACAATCTTCTCGGCCCTAGAATATATCAGTACTCTGTTCATATCTTGACAGACCATGATACACTGATACCTTTATTCCAGAACAAACAACCTACTGGAAGACTAGCCAGATGGTCCTTGACTATCTAAGAGTTCAACACTACCTTTGAACATTTACCTGGCAAGTCAAATGTAGTTGCAGATGCTTTATTGCGACATGTTAGTATAGTAACTGCAGACTCTCCCTTTAGTGCCAGGAAGATCTTATTCTTACTGTGAAGCCACCAGCACCCATCAGTGACTTTGTCATGAACCAAAAATTACTGTATTGAACAGCCAAGCTGGGTACTCCTAGTAGAAGGGTATACCAGTTAGTAATTCCAGTCACTAGTGAATGTAGCCTTACAGCTAGTTCATGACATACCAGGTGTTGCACACCCTGGTATGGATCGTTCTGTAAAACAAACCAGATTGAAACACTTTTCGCCTCGTATGTCAACTGATATTACTGAGTATGTTAAGAAATGTAGTGTCTGTATGAACATAAAGGTAATGTTAATGGTCCTAATCCAATTCAGGTATATCCAACTACTAGCGAACCATGGGAAAGAGTTGCGCCAGATCTGTTACTAATGAGATTCTTGAAAATTTGTGTACTTTGTACAAGATCTCTAAATCAACAATTGTTCCTCACCATCCTGCAGTAATGGTTTAGCGGAAAGAACTAATAAGAAAGTACTTGACGTCTTGAGAGTCACTATCAATCCCAATAGTGCAACCTGGGATGAAGTTATACTGGATGTCCAGTGTGCAATACATTCTTACAATGCTTCAATAGGTGACACTCCACATTATGCATTGTACAGTGTTGATAAGCGTTTGCCTTATAAGTTGTTATATTACAATCCTGATGATTTCATAGCAACTCGGACCAGCCAAGCTCAAAGTGTTTTCAGAAGGATCCGTGAAACACTTCATAAATCAACAGCAGAATTTACAAGAGTTACGTTATGTTTGTGTTTATTACCAAATCCATCAATCGAACCCACACAACACTGGCGGTGGTGCACCACACACCCAGCCCTGGCGGTGGTGCACCACACACCCAGCCCTGGCGGTGGTGGTGATCCACCATTCACCTCACCATTACCACATTAAGACAGTGGTTCATCAGCTGCTGACAGTATGACACTGCTGATGGCTGTTTGATTACCGCCCCTCACTCCATGCCGCTTGCGACCCTCTCCTACCGCAATCCTATCTCCCCCCTGCCTGCCGTCTGCCGCACACCCCTTCTATCTGCCACTCCCCCTGCTGCCTAGCAACCCTTCCCTCGTTCTGGTAAACACATTGTGATATTGATTTCCACGCAAAAACTGGAGAATGAGCCTTCAGAAGGGCTTCAAACCAGCAGAGCTGGTTTATCTTACTTGGGTAAATGAACACTGGTGGTGGTGTGATAGTGATGGTGTGGTGATAATGGTGTGGTTATAGTGATAGTGGTGATAGTAAATAACCATGTTCCACATCAATAAAAATAGTGAACATAAGTTAGAAACGTCAGCGTGCTGACACCATGAGACATAAAGGAATACCAAGTGTCAGCATGTGTCAGCTGGAGGCTGGGGACAGGAGGGAGCTGACACTCGGTATGTTATTGAAGTATCTTATACACAGTGTGTCCATACCACACATGCCGCCAGGAGGGAGGAGCTGCTGACTGTGGCCAAACTGTCAGCCAGGCTGCTGACTGTGGCCACACTGTCAGCCAGGCTGCTGACTGTGGCCACACTGTCAGCTAGGCTGCTGACTGTGGCTACAGTGTCAGCCAGGCTGCTGACTGTGGCCACACTGTCAGCCAGGCTGCTGACTGTGGCCACACTGTCAGCCAGGCTGCTGACTGTGGCCACACTGTCAGCCAGGCTACTGACTGTGGCCAAACTACATAAGAATTAATTTAAAATTAATAAGAGCTATCACTACTTTGTCAGATCTGTTTGTGACTCGATAAAGCCCACTGTGTGGGCGAAACGTTGTCAATAAAGGATCACATTGTACTGCTTATGTGTTTATTTTTCCATTACAGAGGTACATAATGGGTCCAGGGAGTGTACCTCAACATTAGAGAGGTACATAATGGGTCCAGGGAGTGTACCTCAACATTACAGAGGTACATAATGGGTCCAGGGACTGTACCTCAACATTACAGAGGTACAAAATGGGTCCAGGGACTGTACCTCAACATTACAGAGGTACATAATGGGTCCAGAGACTGTACCTCAACATTACAGAGGTACATAATGGGTCCAGAGACTGTACCTCAACATTACAGAGGTACATAATGGGTCCAGAGACTGTACCTCAACATTACAGAGGTATATAATGGGTCCAGAGACTGTACCTCAACATTACAGAGGTATATAATGGGTCCAGAGACTGTACCTCAACATTACAGAGGTACATAATGGGTTCAGAGACTGTACCTCAACATTACAGAGGTATATAATGGGTCCAGAGACTGTACCTCAACATTACAGAGGTATATAATGGGTTCAGAGACTGTACCTCAACATTACAGAGGTATATAATGGGTCCAGAGACTGTACCTCAACATTACAGAGGTATATAATGGGTCCAGAGACTGTACCTCAACATTACAGAGGTACATAATGGGTCCAGAGACTGTACCTCAACATTACAGAGGTACATAATGGGTCCAGAGGCTGTACCTCAACATTACAGAGGTACATAATGGGTCCAGAGACTGTACCTCAACATTACAGAGGTACATAATGGGTCCAGAGACTGTACCTCAACATTACAGAGGTACATAATGGGTCCAGAGACTGAGCCCATAAGTTCTGAAGAAGATTAACTGATCTGTATATTTCGCTTCCCTTCTGGAATCCTCTTCAGCGAATGCTTGTTTATGGTCGGCAAGCCATTCGGATATACGACATTTCGGGCTGAAGACCAGATCGGTGTACATGTTACATGACCTGCTGTGTCTTGTTCTTATTCTTCAGGAGGCGGATTTCACGTTCCTTAAAGGAATACGCAACACGAGCGGGAACAAGAGGGTAATACGGATGTCTACCTCGTTTGGTGGTTCATATCCACGAATCCCAAAGTCACAGGTAGGGATATTTGCGCTTGTATGAGAGTACCAAGTGGAGGATCTGAACCTCCAGAACTTTGGATATTGTTGGAGTGTGAGAAGGAGAGGTTTCATCCTGCGGTAATTTCCTGCCAAATACACGGTAGTGGGAAGCTCGTGGCTGTTGAATGGTAATTTGGCAAACTTGTTTGGACACTTGTGTTGTCTTCTGGAAGGACGAAGTAAAAGGGGAACTTCGAAAAGAGGTAACTACTGAAGGTCGTAGAAAATACCGTCTGTGTATTCACTTAATATTTCTGATAGCAGAACAAGCGACCAGCAACACAAATTAAGACGATTAATATTGGTAGAATTACCCACAATATGTCAAGTAAAGTGACACCTGTGCAACCAATGTGTCACTTTACTGCAGTGTAAAAATTTCACCAAGTCTGAGGATCAAATACCCCACTAAGGGTAGGGGAACCCACTGAGATTTATGATAATAGGAAGGAGGTGAAATATGTGGCCTGGTATTGAACACAGTGAAAGTTACGTTGCTTGTAAAACCAGGGGGTCAGTGTGGAGCAGCACATGAGCGATTTGCAAATCGTTCTTGTATGTATGAAGATGGTTTAGGAGAATTATGAATAATAACCATATAATTAACTCATTATCCCACCAACAATCCAGTCTGACAAGGGATGGTTTACTCTGGCACTAAGATTTCTTAACAAGTAGAACCCATATTAGTATTATTAGTAGTTGTAGTAGTAGTGGTAGCAGTAGTAGCAGTAATAGTGGTAGTAGTAGTAGTAGTAGTAATAGTAGTAGTATTAGCAGCAATAGTAGTAGTAGTAGTAGTATTAGCAGTAATAATAGTATTAGTAGTAGTAGCAGTAAGAGTAGTAGTAGTAGCAGTAATAGTAGTAGTATTAGCAGTAATAGTAGTATTAGTAGTAGCAAATAAGTAGTAGTAGTAGTATTATCAATAATAGTAGTAGTAGTAGCAGTAATAGTAATAGAAGTAGTATTAGAAGTAATAGTAATAGTAGTAGTATTAGCAGTAATAGTAGTAGTAGTATTAGCAATAATAGTAGTAGTATTAGTATTAGCAGTAATAGTAGTATTAGTATTAGCAGTAATAGTAGTAGTAGTATTAGCAATAATAGTAGTAGTATTAGTATTAGCAGTAATAGTATATTAGTATTAGCAGTAATAGTAGTATTAGTATTAGCAGTAATAGTAGTAGTAGTAGTATTAGCAATAATAGTAGTAGTATTAGTATTAGCAGTAATAGTAGTAGTAGTATTAGCAATAATAGTACTAGTATTAGTATTAGCAGTAATAGTAGTAGTAGTATTAGCAGTAATAGTAGTAGTATTAGCAGTAATAGTAGTAGTAGTATTAGCAGTAATAGTAGTAGTATTAGCAGTAATAGTAGTAGTAGTATTAGCAGTAATAGTAGTAGTATTAGCAGTAATAGTAGTAGTATTAGCAGTAATAGTAGTAGTATTAGCAGTAATAGTAGTAGTATTAGCAGTAATAGTAGTAGTATTAGCAGTAATATTAGTAGTAGTATTAGCAGTAATAGTATTAGTATTAGCAGTAATAGTAGTAGTAGTATTAGCAGTAATAGTAGTAGTATTAGCAGTAATAGTAGTAGTATTAGCAGTAATAGTAGTAGTATTAGCAGTAATAGTAGTAGTATTAGCAGTAATAGTAGTAGTAATATTAGATGCAATAGTAGTAATATTAGTAGTAATAGTAGTAGTAATATTAGCAGTAATAGTAGTAATATTAGCAGTAATAGTAGTAGTATTAGCAGTACTACTACTTCTACTACTACTAGTAGTAAACAGAGTGAAGTGGTAGGCTGCCACAGTGAGAACCTGTGTTTCTGAAGACAGTACTCGCCCTTGTGTTTCACATTCTTATATCCAACATAGACATGGACATACATGGACATACATGGACATACATGGATATACATGGACATACATGGATATACATGGACATACATGGACATACATTATAGCACCATATCATCCATTGGTGATAATACCAGAATTTTTACCAGAGTAGCGTCCATTGATGACTCGCCAAATTTCAAAGCAGATATAAAGACAGTTTTCAAATGGTGTTCAGATAACATCAAGTTTAATGAAGACGAATTTCAGCTACTCTGCTATGGAAGATTTCAGGAAATTAAGACTGAAATTATGCATAATCGAAATCCCATTCATATTCATTCAACAAAACGGAAGTTCAGTGTGAAATATCTGGGAGTGACGATGTCAGAAGATCTCACTTTCAAGGATCATATTAATGTTGCTGTCACTACCGCAGGAAAAAAAACTACTGGAAAGCTTGAAGCTCCATGAACTGTACTCTCTTGAGCATAGGCGAGAAAGGTACATTATAATCTACACTTTGAAAATTCTGAAGGACTGATCCCAAACCTGCACACTGAACACTGTATGAAAGCAAAAAAAAAAAAACACTTGGCAGACAGTGCAAAATACCTTCAGTAAAAAGCAGAAGCTTGATGAACACAATTAGAAATCAGTGTAGGAGGACCTCGACTTTTCAACGCCCTCCATTCGTGCATAAGACGAATTAACATCAGACATCTGGCTGTCTTTAAGAGGAAACTAAAGTTGATTGTCCTGATGTGTATATGTTAACTGGTTGATCATGTTAACTGGGAAGTCTGGTCTGGGACCAGGCCGCGGGGGCGGTGACCCCTGGTGGCTAGTAGTGGTGGTAGTGGCAGTGACAATGGTGGTACTAGTGGTGGTAGTGGCTGTGACAATGGTGGTAGTGGCAGTGACAATGGTGGTAATAGTGGTGGCAGTGACAATGGTGGTACTAGTGGTGGTAGTGGCAGTGACAATGGTGGTAGTAGTGGTGGTAGTGGCAGTGACAATGGTGGTAGTAGTGGTGGCAGTGGCAGTGACAATGGTGGTACTAGTGGTGGTAGTGACAGTGACAATGGTGGTACTAGTAGTGGTAGTGGCAGTGACAATGGTGGTGCTAGTGGTGGTAGTGGCAGTGACAATGGTGGTACTAGTGGTGGTAGTGGCAGTGACAATAGTGGTACTAGTGGTGGTAGTGGCAGTGACAATGGTGGTACTAGTGGTGGTAGTGGCAGTGACAATGGTGGTAGTAGTGTGGTAGTGGCAGTGACAATGATGGTGACTAGTGGTGGTAGTGCAGTGACAATGGTGGTACTAGTGGTGGTAGTGGCAGTGACAATGGTGGTACTAGTGGTGGTAGTGGCAGTGACAATGGTGATACTAGTGGTGGTAGTGGCAGTGACAATGTGGTAGTAGTGGTGGTAGTGGCAGTGACAATGGTGGTACTAGTGGTGGTAGTGACAATGGTGGTAGTAGTGGTGGAGTGGCAGTACAATGGTGTACTAGTGGTGGTAGTGAGTGACAATAGTGAGTAGTGTGGTAGTGGCAGTGACAATGGTGGTACTAGTGGTGGTAGTGGAAATGACAATGGTGGTAGTAGTGGTAGTGGCAGTGACAATGGTGATACTAGTGGTGGTAGTGGAAATGACAATGGTGGTAGTAGTGGTGGCAGTGGCAGTGACAATGGTGGTACTAGTGGTGGTAGTGGAAATGACAATGGTGGTAGTAGTAGTGGCAGTGACAATGGTGATACTAGTGGTGATAGTGGAAATGACAATGGTGGTAGTAGTAGTGGTAGTGGCAGTGACAATGGTGATACTAGTGGTGGTAGTGATAGTTGTGGTAGGAGTATTAACATAAAAAATGAGGAGAGTGTAACATCAACAGTCGCTACCAGCTTCCAGTACACACACTAACGACCCTCTAGCTTATTCTCTCTCACAGTCGTACAAAGTCATTTACCTTCTAGTCGGCCGAGAAGCAAATAATACCAATCTATATGCAAATGAGTCAGCATCCCGTCAACATAAGACATCAACGATTGATGTCAAGTTGTGATCCACTTGTGGCACTCTACTGGAAGACAAGCAGTCACAGCCTAGTTGATCAGGCTCTGATCCACCGCAAGGCCTGGTAAAGGACTAGATTACAGGGGCGTTGACCCCCGGAACACCCTCCAGCAAGACTCCAGGTGAAAAGATAGGGTGGATGAACTAGTGGATGCGGCCTTTGTGGGAGATCTCTCTCACACAGTCACCCACATGTTGCGCCAGGCGAATTAAAAACATTGGTGTTTTTGTTGCAAGCGTTGCAGCCTTTAAAACGTGAGAATCACTGCAAGTGAAATGTTTGTAGACTTCAAAGGGTTATTTTATAATCCATAAAATAATTGACCAAGAGTGAGAGGTTGATAGCGGCTCTCTGTTGTAAGGTGAGAGAGAGAGAGAGAGAGAGAGAGAGAGAGAGAGAGAGAGAGAGAGAGAGTGGCCCGGTGGTCTGGTGGCTTGAGCTCTCGCTTCACACACGGAGGGCCCGGGTTCGATTCCCGGCGGGTGGAAACATTCGACGTGTTTCCTTACACCTGTTGTCATGTTCACCTAGCAGCAAATAGGTACCTGGGTTGTTAGTCGACTGGTGTGGGTCGCATCCTGGGGGACAAGATTAAGGACCCCAATGGAAATAAGACAGACAGTCCTCGATGACGCACTGACTTTCTTGGGTTATCCTGGGTGGCTAACCCTCCGGGGTTAAAAATCCGAAGAAATCTGAGAGAGAGAAAGAGAGAGAGAGAGAGAGAGAGAGAGAGAGAGAGAGAGAGACAGACAGAGAGGGAGAGTACTGATATTATACACACTGATCTTTTTCAGATTTTGCTGCTGATGTGGCTAGTTTATTGTGTACCTCATATCCATCCTGTGGATGGTAGTGGCTAGTTTATTGTGTACCTCATATCCATCCTGTGGATGGTAGTGGCTAGTTTATTGTGTACCTCATATCCATCCTGTTGATGGTAGTGGCTAGTTGTATTGTGCATCCTCATATCCATCCTGTGGATGGTAGTGGCTAGTTTATTGTGTACTCTCATATCCATCCTGTGGATGGTAGTGGCTAGTTTATTGTGCATTCCCTATATCCATCCTGTGGATGGTAGTGGCTAGTTTATTGTGTATTCCTCATATCCATCCTGTGGATGGTAGTGGCTAGTTTATTGTGTACCTCATATCCATCCTGTGGATGGTAGTGGCTAGTTTATTGTGTACCTCATATCCATCCTGTGGATGGTAGTGGCTAGTTTATTGTGTACCTCATATCCATCCTGTGGATGGTAGTGGCTAGTTTATTGTGTACCTCATATCCATCCTGTGGATGGTAGTGGCTAGTTTATTGTGCACCTCATATCCATCCTGTGGATGGTAGTGGCTAGTTTATTATGCACCTCATATCCATCCTGTGGATGATAGTGGCTAGTTATTATGCACCTCATATCCATCCTGTGGATGGTAGTGGCTAGTTTATTGTGTACCTCATATCCATCCTGTGAATGGTAGTGGCTAGTTTATTATGCACTTCATATCCATCCTGTGGATGGTAGTGGCTAGTTTATTATGCACCTCATATCCATCCTGTGGATGATAATGGCTAGTTTATTATGCACCTCATATCCATCCTGTGGATGGTAGTACAAGAGCATATGGATACATAAATGGCTTAAACCCACAAAAAGGTTGACAGGAGTACATCTGAATTTATATCCACAATTATCTTATTTACTGCAAGCAAATTCATGAAATTTGCTTAATATGTTTGATTTATTAGAGTAATTAATAAGATATATCACATAGGTTATTATACTGTCTATTTCTATATTCCTTACTAAGTGGACGATAAAGTGACCACCATAAGGCTGACCACTTTGCATTTGGTTGACCATGGTATTTCATGCTGAAACGTAGTATAATCCCTACGCCATACATAGTGATACATGGATTCCTCAGTATGAAGATGTGTTTCGCCTTCATAAACAAGATTCCAAACAAATCAAGGAATAGGTGGGACTTGAATCCATGGCAAGCGAATCCTAAAACTCACAGGCCAGTGCGTTAACCACTCGTCTGCAACCGTGTTATTATGATTTCCTGAGTTAAAATACCAGACATTAATTGCACACAGCCGAGATATTTCCTGTCAAACTGGAGTCACTCAGGAAGGAGTCGTATGGACTTATTTCTTACTACTATGTTATCTATAGTTGTCTCTAAAGGAAGTCCTTTAAGCAAATATTTCTAACTTTACTTGCAACATTTAAGACATAAGTTGCAGATATTTTGAGATGCACTCTTATCCCTTTTGTGGCCTAGTTCCTAAGCATTTTGTGAATCCATATATTCTTGAACTATTATCGACAGGATGGATATGCAACACAATACACTAGCCACTTTGTCCATAGGATAGATACATCGTACACAATTAACTAACTGCAACCATCCACAGGATATGGGACGCTCAGTAAACTAGCCACTACTATCCACAGGATGAATATGGGGTACAAAATAAAATTACCTATCTCCCTTCATCTTTATTAAAGCCTCTCCCTGTCTTATATTCGTGCCCTTCCCTGCCTCCCTATTTGCCTTTATTCATGTCTGTCCCTTTCTCCCTCTTCCCCTTCCTACTTCTATTCATGCCTCAATCCTTTCCTCCCTACCTTAATCCATACCTCCCTGCATCTCTTTAGCCTTCCGTTTCTACCTTTATCCATGCCTTCCTCTCTACCTCCATCTCTCCCTTCCTCCCTGCCTCTTTCCATCCCTTCCTCCATCCCTCCCTCTCCCTCCCTCCCCCAAGGCAGCGTTTCTCAGCTGGTCGCCCTAAATGGCCTAACTTGAGGACATAATAAGCTCTGCACCATAAACGAATCACCGCTGTTTATGAGCCTCTTGATTCCACCCCAAAATGGTCGTAAACGAGGCCTTTTATAGCTACGACTTCCGCCCTTATCACGTCGACTCATTCGGGTCACTTTATGGGTGTGCTGGAGAGCCGCAATTAGCACTCTTGCAGCTGGAGGCTCGAGGCTTGGGTGCATGTTTACGTTCTCCAGGCGTGGGTGCTAGGCTCAACCGCTAGCACCACTGATTTGTTCCTTGTTAGCACTGTGGGAGCATCCCTCTAATTGGCAGAGCTGTTTTTGTTATTGTCTTCGTTGAAAGGAACCCGAGAACAACTGCAGCAGTGCTCCTTAAGTGGGTGTGACTTGGACCTGTCTAGCATGGGCCAGTAGTCCTGCATCAGTGCTCTTTCCTTACATTCTTAAGACCTTGTTGAGGGACTAAGATGAACATTGTAGTGAACAACTTAATAATCTTGCTGAACAGTTGAACTTAATGATCTTGTTCACACCTGGAGAGCAGTTAAGAACTTAGTGATCTTTCTGAAAAATTTAAGAACTTTGTAAAGAACGTTTCGAAAAAAAAAGAAAAAAAAATTAACTTGATTAAAGTGAGAGGATATAGAGACTAACTATCCTAGTTTTGTTACGAATATTTGGAAAACAATTAAAAAAATATAATTGGTCTCCCAGCCTTGGTCTCCCAGCCTTGGTCTCCCAACCTTGGTCTCCCAGCCTTGGTCTCCTAGCCTTGGTCTTCTAGCCTTGGTCTCCAAGCCTTGGTTTCCTTGTCATGTAGGGGGGGTAAGGAATTTTGGGATAATCGGGGAATATGGGAGTAAAGGGAGGGAGTGAGTAGGCAGGAGAGGTGAGGTTGACAGGAGCGGAGGTAATGTGAGGTCACTGGTGACTACACCATCACCTCTCATTACCACCACACTACTCACCCTCTCTCTACCTAAAATAAGATATAATAAAATATAGTATAAGCATAAAGAATAATAAGAATTATAACGGGGACAGTGAATATTACTATTCCACTCAAACACAGTTTATTTAAGTCCTTGTATAATAATATATTTGGGAACAGGAGAACACTATTGGGTTTAGATAAATGGGGATTGTACATATAAGCAGTGAGACAGGGAATACAATCAACTGACGAAACAGAATATAACTTACAATATAGTTCAGAGGACAGTTCACCACAGGAACTCAGTTACACTTCTAGCCACAGGTCCCAAGACCTGCTCCAACAGAACTCTGCCCAGTGTCTCCAACCGCCTCCTCCAGAGACTCTACAGCAGCTCTCTCCCAGAGCTCTGCACACCAGCAGCCGCTCTGCTAGAATCTCGTGCCCAGAGCTCTGCACACAGGCCAGAGCTCTGCCCGAATGTCTCCAGCCCAGAGCTCCGCACACAGGCCAGAGCTCCGCCAGAATCTCCAGCCCAGAGCTCTGCACACAGGCCAGAGCTCCGCCAGAATCACCCTCTCTAGTTGTTTCCTCGGCCTTATATGGTCCTCCAAGCATCCCCCCAATGAGGAGTGCACCATGTGCTTTGACCTGACGCTAGTCCAAAAGACAAAAGACCTGAGCCTTAATCCGAGAGGCGTGGTCTGACAGCTATTTACCAAGGGCAGGTGTGGCTGCTTAGGTAGACCTCACAGCACACTGACTACATCACATCCTAGCCTGGTCTCCCAGCCTTGGTCTCCCAGCCTTGGTCTCCCAGCCTTGGTCTCCCAGCCTTGGTCTCCAAGCCTTGGTCTCCCAGCCTTGGTTTCCTAGCCTGGTCTCCCAGCCTTGGTCTCCTAGCCTGGTCTCCCAGTTTGGTCTCCCAGCCTTGGTCTCCCAGCCTTGGTCTCCCAGCCTTGGTCTCCCAGCCTTGGTCTCCCAGCCTTGGTCTCCTAGCCTTGGTCTCCTAGCCTTGGTCTCCCAGCCTTGGTCTCCTAGCCTGGTCTCCCAGCCTTGGTCTCCCAGCCTGGTCTCCCAGCCTGGTCTCCCAGCCTGGTCTCCTAGCCTTGGTCTCCCAGCCTGGTGACTCTTAATAACTAACATCCAGGTACCTATTTACCGCTAGGTGAACAGAGGCAACAAGCGTAAGGGAACCTACCCTTGCCACCCGACTCTCCTAATTAACCTGTTATATAAAACAGTCACCTCAAGAGCTGCCCTCAGGGTATCCTAATTACCACCTACACCCTAAGTAGGTTATTCCTTAGGTAACAACCTCAATCTTATCTACCTAATTACCATAAAGTATATGGCCTGATATCAGATATTCGGATAGGTGTTCTAATGGTACATAACAATGGTACATATCTATGGTTCATATCTATGGTATATAACTATGGTACATAATAATGGCACCTACTTATGTAAGCTGTGAAATACCTGTAACCTGCTTCAGAGTTTACCTTACTCCCGCAGTCTGATCAACCAGGTTGTTGCTGGAAAAATAAACACATAAGCACTTGTCCAACCTTTGGACGAAGACCTACTTCGATTAGTGGATGGTACCACTATAACCCGGCCTCCTCCTGCTTCACCTCACCTGACTACAGTATATAAGGAACCTCCATTGCCCTATGCTGTACTTATTACCAGATTGATGGACTGAACACATCGACTCCAGGCCGAGGGACTGATTACCTCAAACTCCTCCTCTCCTTATACCTTTCTACTTTGTGTTGGACTGATGAAGTCACTGTGTGGCGAAACGTTTCCACAATAAAGATACCCAAGTGTTGCATATGTGTCTAATTTATCAACTTGTCGGTTTTCTGAACCATTCGTCTACAAGCAGTATAATGTGATCCTTTATTGACAACGTTTCGCCCAAGCAGTTTGCTATATCGAGTCACAAACAGATCTACCTGGAAAAAGAAGAAGGTCCAGGTATTCTCTGTGTGAAGGATCCATTTTTACTGCAGTGTTTGACACAATGGAAAAATAAATACAAGCCCACTGCGTGGGCGAAACGTTGTCAATAAGGGATCACATTATACTGCTTATGTGTTTATTTTTTCATTGTGTCGGTATTTTATACCATTTATTTCCAGGTTGTTGCTGCTGGCGGCCCGCTAGTCCACGTGTCCAGCACAGCCTGGTTGATCTGGCACTCGACGAAGGTAGTTATCAAGGGCTTTAAGGTCACTTTTGTATATAGTTCAACAGTCTTCACATTATGTCCTTGAAATTTGTATTGATAAAGCCACTGGAGGGCGAAACGTCTACGATAAAGATACCCAGATGTTGCACGTGTCTAATTTTCACAAAACAATTTTTTTCAAAAGGCTACTGCAGAAAATGCAATGCAGGGGCAACATGGGTGTGAAGTATGCATGTTGCAGCGAGGAGGAGGCTGGAGGGAGTGAACATGTGCTGGAGAGCCATGTGTGATGCTGTGTGGAGTTGCCAAGGTATGCTTTAGAGGGCCGAGATGGGGTCGTTGAGATGGTTTGGGCATTTAGAGAAAATGGAGCAGACTAGGATGTGACAGAGCCAGAAAGAGAGAGTCAGGAAGGCTACTCCCTCACTCTTTTGTGTTAGTGTGACTTTGTAAATGGTTCAAGTCGGACCGAAACGTCGTCGTAACCTTCTATGTCCGGTTTATTTGTGTATTGTTCCAATCACGGTATTGTGCCTCTCTGTTCTTCGAGGCTTTGAGCTCCAGGGGCTTGAGCATCCAGCAGGCTTGAGAGAGCGTGTTAGACTGGAATGGAGACAATGTTTTTTTTATGGTTTGACGTGCTGTTGGAGTGTGAGCAAGGTAACATTTATGAAGGGATTCGAAGCTGGTTGCTGGATTTGAGAAAGAACAGAATTTACAACAATTCTTAGCTTGTAAATGACACGAGAAAGAATAACAGCTTCCAGCTTGTAAATTATATAACAGCAAATGTAAATGTAACAGCAATTAAAAATGTACTGTGGCTAAAAGTTCTTAGCTTGTAAATGAGTTGAGACAGGATAACAGCTCATAGCCTAATGATGAAGATAGGTAGGATAACATTGTAAATGAAGAGATAGGATAACAGCTGTAAATAGAGAGGTATGATAATAGCTGTAAATAGAGAGGCAGGATAACAGCTGTAAATAGAGAGGCAGGATAACAGCTGTAAATAGAGAGGCAGGATAACAGCTGTAAATAGAGAGGCAGAATAACAGCTGTAAATAGAGAGGCAGGATAACAGATGTAAATAAAGAGGCAGGATAACAGCTGTAAATAGAGAGGCAGGATAACAGCTGTAAATAGAGAGGCAGGATAACAGATGTAAATAAAGAGGCAGGATAACAGCTGTAAATAGAGAGGCAGGATAACAGCTGTAAATAGAGAGGCAGAATAACAGCTGTAAATAGAGAGGCAGGATAACAGCTGTAAATAGAGAGACAGGATAACAGATGTAAATAAAGAGGCAGGATAACAGCTGTAAATAGAGAGGCAGAATAACAGCTGTAAATAGAGAGACAGGATAACAGATGTAAATAAAGAGGCAGGATAACAGCTGTAAATAGAGAGGCAGAATAACAGCTGTAAATAGAGAGGCAGAATAACAGCTGTAAATAGAGAGGCAGGATAACAGCTGTAAATAGAGAGACAGGACAACAGATGTAAATAAAGAGGCAGGATAACAGCTGTAAATAGAGAGGCAGGATAACAACTGTAAACAGAAGAGCTTAAACCAGCTCTGCAAGACATGGTGGGAGAGCCTCATCCCTAAGATATTTTTCACAACAAACGCTGGCGAGGTGTGCTGAGTACCTAGAAGTAAATAGGTCTAGTAAATAGGTCTCTCCCCGGAGTCAACTATCTAATTACTGGGTAATTATCAGGTCTGGGACCAGAGAGATGGAGACCAGGGAATGACAGGATGCTCAATGCATTAGCAATGCTCATAAGATATTCTCATCTGGGCTGTCAGCCTCCCTCCGGAGCAACATTATACATAATTAAACGATTGCTTAACGAGCTACGCCTCTTGAGGGGATCAATCGACCTTATCTACCTAGGCAATAAGGTCTGGTTTCCACTTAAGTGGGAACTACGTTTGGTTGCAGGTGGAACACTTTTAATGGTAAGGTTTCTAATGGGTTCATAGTCCATTGAGATGGTTCAGGGTGGTATGATGAGGCTGGTATTAACGAGCAGGGTATCTCCCAGTGTATATCTCCCTGTGTATATACACTGGGAGGTGTGTATCTCCCTGTGTATATACACTGGAGGTGTGTATCTCCCTGTGTATATACACTGGAGGTGTGATCTCCTGTGTATATACACTGGAGGTGTGTATCTCCATGTGTATATACACTGGGAGGTGTATCTCCCTGTGTATATACACTGGGAGGTGTGTATCTCCCTGTGTATATACACTGGGAGGTGTGTATCTCCCTGTGTATATACACTGGGAGGTGTGTATCTCCCTGTGTATATACACTGGGAGGTGTGTATCTCCCTGTGTATATACACTGGGAGGTGTGTATCTCCTGTGTATATACACTGGAGGTGTGTATCTCCCTGTGTATATACACTAGGAGGTGTGCATCTCCCTGTGTATATACACTGGGAGGTGTGTATCTCCTGTGTATATACACTGGAGGTGTGTATCTCCCTGTGTATATACACTGGGAGGTGTGTATCTCTCTGTGTATATACACTGGGAGGTGTATCTCCCTGTGTATATACACTGGGAGGTGTGTATCTCCCTGTGTATATACACTGGGAGGTGTGTATCTCCTGTGTATATACACTGGAGGTGTGTATCTCCGTGTATATACACTGGAGGTGTGTATCTCCCTGTGTATATACACTGGGAGGTGTGATCTCCTGTGTATATACACTGGGAGGTGTGTATCTCCCTGTGTATATACACTGGAGGTGTGTATCTCCCTGTGTATAAACACTGGGTAGGTGTGTATCTCCCTGTGTATATACACTGGGAGGTGTGATCTCCCTGTGTATAACACTGGAGGTGTGTATCTCCTGTGTATATACACTAGGAGGTGTGATCTCCTGTGTATATACACTGAGGTGTTATCTCCCTGTGATATACACTGGGAGGTGTGATCTCCCTGTGTATATACACTGGGAGGTGTGTATCTCCCTGTGTATATACACTGGGAGGTGTGTATCTCCCTGTGTATATACACTGGGAGGTGTGTATCTCCCTGTGTATATACACTGGGAGGTGTGTATCTCCCTGTGTATATACACTGGGAGGTGTGTATCTCTCTGTGTATATACACTGGGAGGTGTGTATCTCCCTGTGTATATACACTGGGAGGTGTGTATCTCCCTGTGTATATACACTGGGAGGTGTGTATCTCCCTGTGTATATACACTGGGAGGTGTGTATCTCCCTGTGTATATACACTGGGAGGCCTGGTCATGGACCGGGCCGCGGGGGGTTGACCCCCTAAACACTCTCCACGTAAACACACAGACTTTAAACCCCTATTTTAGGTATTAAAGTATTTTTGACAGGTGGAGGACAGGTGACATGTAGCCTTAATGACCCCTCGTGCAGTAGATAGGCTTTAAACCCAATAAATATATCATCCTTATGGAGAGAGAGAGAGAGAGAGAGAGAGAGAGAGAGAGAGAGAGAGGTTGAGGCGAAGATAGTAGATCAGAAGGCTCTTCTCTCCATTTTCTGCTCTGGACGATCACTGTTGGTGCCGACCGCTTGCATCACAACCTGTCTGATCAGGAACCGATTTGATGAATTTATCACGTTCCGTCTTGAAAAGAGCCGGGAGTTTGTTGGTAATTCCCCTTATGTATGAAGGGAGGGGCTGAAGAGTCGTGGTCCCTTTACACTTACTGAGTACTCAGTGCACTCTACCATTTCCTTGCTTTTCAACGGGAGTAACTTGCAGAGTCTTGCAAGCCTCTTGTGTTTATATGTAAGTTTCGGATCAATCCCTTCAGTATGTTAAAATGTAGATTATGATGTATCTTTCTCGCTTACGTTCCAAGGAGTACTGTGTAGTTCTAGGTACTTCAAGCACTCACAGTAATCTAGGTGCTTGAGTGAGTTAGTAAGTGCTGTGAAGGTTTTCTGTATATTTTCCAGCTCAGTAATTTCGCCCGTCTTGAAAGGGGTCTTTAGTACACAGCAATATTCCAGCCTAGAGAGACCAAGTGACATGAATATCATCACTGGCTTGGCATCTCTTGTTTTGAAGGTTCTAGTTATCCAACCTATCACTTTGCTGACAGTTGCAATAACACTGTGCTCCTTAAACTTCAGGAATTTCGACATTATCACTCCCAGGTCTCTCACATTAAACTTATGCTATGTTAAGGGATTTGACTATCTTCACTCTGATCTTATCTTTTCCTTCATCCTTTCATAATGTAGTAACTTATATTTGTCCTTACTGAACATTGTACTGTCTAGGCTTTTTCTCTCCAGGGAATATTTAAGGCACCTGATTATGGCTTCTTGTAATTCTTGGTGAATCTGGAGTTGCACCAGTCTGGGGCTGGGGCGGAGGGCGTCACCATGTAAACAATGGCTTTGATGTAGTGTTTGGGTTATATCATTGATCGGAAAGATGTCTCCGGCTGTTTGAGTGTCGTTGAGGAAGAATTCATTTTGGTCATCAATCGCTAGAATGGTTAATAGTTCAGTGAACACAGTCATACTGTATACTGTAAATTATTCTGGGTCATACAGTATACTGTGTTATTCTCACTCATACTGTATTTCACGCATTTTCTTTGTCGTCAGTGTATGATTCATCTCCTTTAATTAAAGGCCAGAAAATAAATGTTTATCCCTGAATTTTGTATTTGAGAAGTATCACTTGTTCTCTTTTGTTGCCCTAACTCTCTCTCTCTCTCTCTCTCTCTCTCTCTCTCTCTCTCTCTCTCTCTCTCTCTCTCTCTCTCTCTCTCTCTCTCTCACTCTGACGCATTCGGTTTCAGGTCAGTGTTTTTCAGTACCCTAGCAAGTATTACCTTTCATTCTGCAGAGAGTCTGCTGCCTTGGAGGAACTCTACACAAGTAACCCCATGTGCTATTTGTGTATTGTTCCAGTCACGGTACTGTGCCTTTTTATTCTTTGAGGAACTCTTGGTATCCATCGTCTCCACGTATAGAAGAAGCGCCTATCCCTTTCCAGGCAGCATCTTCTCCCCTTCGTAACGGTGTTTGTCTGGAGAGAATGATTCTAGTGCCACTGAGCTCATTCTCTCGATTCATTAGCTTCCAGCTGATGCTCTTAAAGTCAAATTTGTTGAATATATCTTCCTGCTTTGTGTTTTGCTGGCTAGGACCACCGAGTATGTATGAAATTTTGTGGTGTGACTTTAGTGTCTTTGACACTGTTATGTTTCATACCAGATCTTCAATATTTGACATGAGGATTACACAGATTTAGATTTTTAGATTTTGCCACCGAAGTGGCTAGTTTACTGAGCACCTCATATCCATCCTGTGGATGTTAGCACAAGAGAATATGAATACACAAAAGGCCTAGGAACTAGGCCCCCAAAAGGGTTAGCAGGTGTACATTTGGATTTATATCTACAGTTCAATTATCTGTTACAAGCAAATTTAGGAAATTTGCTTAGTATATCTGGTATCTTATTTTCATTAATAACATATCTTGACATGTCTATCTCTATATTCCTCAATAAGTGGACAATTAAACACATAAGTGTTCAAGACAGTGACCAGAGGGGTAGCCACATAATTTGCATTTGGTTTGATCATCTGTGTCTCTCCCAAACTGCCAGAAGTACTTGTAACCAAGCCTAAAACTGGCTTAGGCTTGGTTACAACATCAGTCTATTCAACATTGCAAGTTGCTCCATAAACATGTTTATCTACGTTCATGTTATAGTGGGTTATAGATCTACTCAGACTTTGAACTGCATTCCTATAGCAATCATTTTCATTATTTCTCTCCTAATATTATTCCTAATGCTAGACACAGATATACCAAAGTTATATTCTACATTCTCCTTCAGGATACTCTTCTTGGCTAACATATCAACTTTATCATGAAGGAGTAATCCAATGTGTGATGGGATCCATAGCAATTGTACATTAATTCCTTTGCTTTGGCTTCTCCAATAAGCATGTTGTTGGAGTCATACACGAGTCCAGAGCCATAGAGGGGACACATAGTGGAGGGATGACAGGGAGTGTATAGGAGGGTTGGGGTGACGGAGGGTGGGAGTAAGGGAGGGTGAAGGAGGTTGCTGAAGTAATCGAGGGAGCTGGAGAAGCAGGAAGGTATGGAGGTTGGCGGGGTAATTGAGGGAGAGAGGGAAGGATGGAGGGAGGGAGGGTCAGGCACTGGGCCAGCACTCCCTGGAGGCACACAGAAAGCCTTCCCTCCGACTCAGCAATACTGTTATTGATCACTGTTTCCCTCCCCTCCCCTCTCCCCTCCCCTCTCCCCTCTTCGACTCTCCATCCCAAGCAGAGTTCAACCTCGTATGAGCACCATCCTGTGTAACGAAATGACACATCAACACAGCTACCTTTGTTCCCACTGTGTATCATTTAGAATAGTGTAGCAGCACACTGTGGGTGTCCCACTGTGTAACTATCATATACAATAGTGTAGCATCACACTGTGGGTGTCCCACTGTGTAACTATCATATACAATAGTGTATCAGCACACTGTGGGTGTCCCGCTGTGTAACTATCATATACAATAGTGTAGCATCACACTGTGGGTGTCCCACTGTGTAACTATCATATACAATAGTGTATCAGCACACTGTGGGTGTCCCACTGTGTAACTATCATATACAATAGTGTAGCAGCACACTGTGGGTGTCCCACTGTGTAACTATCATATACAATAGTGTAGCAGCACACTGTGGGTGTCCCACTGTGTAACTATCATATACAATAGTGTAGCAGCACACTGTGGGTGTCCCACTGTGTAACTATCATATACAATAGTGTAGCAGCACACTGTGGGTGTCCCACTGTGTAACTATCATATACAATAGTGTAGCAATGCACACTGTGGGTGTCCCACTGTGTAACTATCATATACAATAGTGTAGCAGCACACTGTGGGTGTCCCACTGTGTAACTATCATATACAATAGTGTAGCAGCACACTGTGGGTGTCCCACTGTGTAACTATAATATACAATAGTGTAGAAGCACACTGTGGGTGTCCCACTGTGTAACTATCATATACAATAGTGTATCAGCACACTGTGGGTGTCCCACTGTGTAACTATTATATACAATAGTGTATCAGCACTATGAGGAGACTATCACTCGGGTACCTATTTACTAAACAAGGTCAGCAGGAGTTTAGAGCCTTAACCCATACGTCCACCCTCGCCCACTGATCGAACCCGGGTGCTTCCCTTATGAGAGAGACCCGCTGATGGAAGCTTGCCAGGCTTCCCTACTTGAGTGAGAACCTGAGACGAGAGAGGCAGTTGATAAATGAGGTGGAGAGACGGTAAGGGAGAATAAGAGGGTCGTTAAGAAAGGGAGGAAGCAAGGAGGGGGTGGAATAACGGCGTTGATGAGATGAAAGACCAGTTGATGAAAGAAGAGGGGCAGTTGATGTAAGAAGAGGGGCAGTTGATGTAAGAAGAGGGGCAGTTGATGTAAGAAAAGGGGCAGTTGATGTAAGAAGGAAGAGGGGCAGTGAGGAAAGAAGAGGGGCAGTTGATGTAAGAAGGAAGAGGGGCAGTGAGGAAAGAAGAGGGGCAGTTGATGTAAGAACGAAGAGGGGCAGTGAGGAAAGAAGAGGGGCAGTGAGGAAAGAAGAGGGGCAGTTGATAAAAGAGGGGCAGTTGACAAAAGGAGGAAGAGGGGCAGTTGATGAAAGAATGAAGAGGGGCAGTTGATGAAAGGAGGAAAATGAAGGAAGTGAAGAATTTAGAGTGGGTTAAATCTGCAGGAAGGTTCAAGAAGGGGTTAAGATGGTTTAACAGGGAGAAAAGGAAGATGTCAGAATGTTTTAACAGGAAGAAACTGGTGTCAGGATGGTTTAACAGGAAGAAACATGTGTCAGGATGGTTTAACAGGAAGAAACATGTGTCAGGATGGTTTAACAGGGAGAAACAGGTGTCAGGATAGTTTAACAGAAAGAAACAGGTGTCAGGATGATTTAACAGGAATAAACAGGTGTCAGGATGGTTTAACAGGGAGAAACAGGTGTCAGGATGATTTAACAGGGAGAAAAAGGTGTCAGGATGGTTTAACAGGAAGAAACAGGTGTCAGGATGGTTTAACAGGGAGAAACATGTGTCAGGATGGTTTAACAGGGAGAAACAGGTGTCAGGATGGTTTAACAGGGAGAAAGAGGTGTCAGCATGGTTTAACAGGGAGAAAGAGGTGTCAGCATGGTTTAACAGGGAGAAAGAGGTGTCAGCATGGTTTAACAGGAGAAAGAGGTGTCAGCATGGTTTAACAGGGAGAAACAGGTGTCAGCATGGTTTAACAGGGAGAAACAGGTGTCAGCATGGTTTAATAAACGGAAATTGCCAGGATGGTTTAACAAACGGAAATTGCCAGGATGGTTTAACAGGGAGAAAAAGGTGTCGGGATGGTTTAACAAGAAAATTATTTAACAGGAAAAAAGCAATCATAGGGAAGATATTGTAAGAATGGTAACGGAGAGGACATCAACAGTAGCACCACCAGTAACAGCAGCAACAGTAACAGCATCAGCAACAGTAGCACTACCAACACTGGTACCAGCAACAGTACCAGCAACACTGGTAGCACCAGCACCAGCAACACTGGTAGCACCAGCAACAGTACCAGCAACACTGGTAACACCAGCAAGAACGGTACCAGCATTAGCAACAGTACCAGTATTACATCTCACTTGTTGAACATCAAACTCAGCCTGTTACTAGTATTGTTACTAGTGTTGTTACTAGTGTGTACTAGTGTTGTTACTAGTGTTGTTACTAGTGTTGTTACTAGTGTTGTTACTAGTGTTGTTACTAGTGTTGTTACTAGTGTTGTTACTAGTGTTGTTACTAGTGTTGTTACTAGTGTTGTTACTAGTGTTGTTACTAGTGTTGTTACCAGTGTTGTTACCAGTGTTGTTACCAGTGTTGTTACTAGTGTTGTTACCAGTGTTGTTACTAGTGTTGTTACCAGTGTTGTTACTAGTGTTGTTACTAGTGTTGTTACTAGTGTTGTTACTAGTGTTGTTACTAGTGTTGTTACTAGTGTTGTTACTAGTGTTGTTACTAGTGTTGTTACTAGTGTGTACTAGTGTTGTTACTAGTGTTGTTACTAGTGTTGTTACTAGTGTTGTTACTAGTGTTGTTACTAGTGTTGTTACTAGTGTGTACTAGTGTTGTTACTAGTGTTGTTACTAGTGTGTACTAGTGTTGTTACTAGTGTTGTTACTAGTGTGTACTAGTGTTGTTACTAGTGTTGTTACTAGTGTGTACTAGTGTTGTTACTAGTGTTGTTACTAGTGTGTACTAGTGTTGTTACTAGTGTTATTACTAGTGTGTACTAGTGTTGTTACTAGTGTTGTTACTAGTGTGTACTAGTGTTGTTACTAGTGTGTACTAGTGTTGTTACTAGTGTGTACTAGTGTTGTTACTAGTGTGTACTAGTGTTGTTACTAGTGTGTACTAGTGTTGTTACTATGTGTACTAGTGTTGTTACTAGTGTGTACTAGTGTTGTTACTAGTGTGTACTAGTGTTGTTACTAGTGTGTACTAGTGTTGTTACTAGTGTGTACTAGTGTTGTTACTAGTGTGTACTAGTGCGTAGTGTGTACTAGTCGTAGTTGTTACTAGTGTACTAGTGTTGTTACTAGTGTGTACTAGTGTTGTTACTAGTGTGTACTAGTGTTGTTACTAGTGTGTACTAGTGTTGTTACTAGTGTGTACTAGTGTTGTTACTAGTGTGTACTAGTGTTGTTACTAGTGTTGTTACTAGTGTTGTTACTAGTGTGTACTAGTGTTGTTCTAGTGTACTAGTGTGTGTACTAGTGTTGTTACTAGTTACTAGTTGTTCATTGTACTAGTGTTGTTACTAGTGTGTACTAGTGTTGTTACTAGTTGTACTAGTGTTGTTACTAGTTGTACTAGTGTTGTTACTAGTGTTACTAGTGTTGTACTAGTGTTGTACTATGCTAGTGTGTACTAGTGTTGTTACTAGTGTGTTACTAGTTGTTGTTACTAGGTCTAGTGTACTAGTGTTGTTACTAGTGTGTACTAGTGTTGTTACTAGTGTGTACTAGTGTTGTTACTAGTGTGTGTACTAGTGTTGTTCTAGTGTGTACTAGTGTTGTTAGTACTAGTGTTGTTCTATGTTACTAGTGTGTACTAGTGTTGTTACTAGTGTGTACTAGTGTTGTTACTAGTGTGTACTAGTGTTGTTACTAGTGTGTACTAGTGTGTACTAGTGTTGTTACTAGTTTGTACTAGTGTTGCAATATGGCAGAGTTCGGGGATTACAAATAAACAATAAATGTTATAATCTTTACTATAATATTTTTTATAAAAACATAAGGAATATCTTTGGTATCGCTACGTATTTTATATACAAAGTCATAAGCAATCTTTACTAAAATACTTTGCATACATAAGGATCTTTGGTATACCTATATATTATCCCAAGTCACAATACCACGTTACAATAACAAAGTAGTCATGACCCTACCTACCCCGTGTCATGACCCTACCTACCCCGTGTCATGACCCTACCTACCCCGTGTCATGACCCTACCTACCCGTGTCATGACCCTCCTACCCCGTGTCATGACCCTACCTCCCGTGTCATGACCCTACCTCCCGTGTCATGACCCTACCTCCCCGTGTCTGACCCTACCTACCCGTGTTATGACCCTACCTACCACGTGTCATGACCCTACCTATCCCGTGTCATGACCCTACCTACCCCGTGTCATGACCCTACCTACCCCGTGTCATGACCCTACCTCCCTCGTGTCATGACCCTACCTACCCCGTGTCATGACCCTACCTACCCCGTGTCATGACCCTACCTACCCCGTGTCATGACCCTACCTACCCCGTGTCATGACCCTACCTACCCCGTGTCATGACCCTACCTACCCCGTGTCATGACCCTACCTACCATGTGTCATGACCCTACCTACCCCGTGTCATGACCCTACCTACCTCGTGTCTCACAACGACACTACCTTCCCTGTGTCTCACAACGACACTACCTTCCCTGTGTCTCACAACGACACTACCTTCCCTGTGTCTCACAACGACACTACCTTCCCTGTGTCTCACAACGACACTACCTTCCCTGTGTCTCACAACGACACTACCTTCCCTGTGTCTCACAACGACAGTGGACTCTCAAGGAGTGGTGAACGCTCTCAGTAAGGCCTGTCACCAGCAGGTGTATTCCGAGTGTCTGGTGAACACTATCCGTCAGGCTGGCTCAGCAGTCCCCATATTGGGTGTGATGACGTACCCAGTGGTACTGCAGGCCGGCAGGTTACCTACCTAACCACCATTTTGGTAGGAGGCCGTAACAACCAGCAACACTGGTAGCACCAGCAAGAACAGTACCAGCAACACTGGTAGCACCAGCAAGAACAGTACCAGCAACACTGGTAGCACCAGCAAGAACAGTACCAGCAACACTGGTAGCACCAGCAAGAACAGTACCAGCAACACTGGTAGCACCAGCAAGAACAGTACCAGCAACACTGGTAGCACCAGCAGCAACAGTACCAGCAACAACAGCACCAGCAACAGTAACAGCACCAGCAACAACAGTAACATCAGCAACAGAAACAGCAACAACAGTAGCAGCACAAGCAGCAACAGTAACATCAACAACAGCACCACCACCGGCAACAACAGTAACAGCACCAGCAAAAGTGGCAGCACCAACAACAGTAACATCACCAACAACAGTGGCAGCACCAGCAGCAACAGCACCAGCAACAGTAACAGCACCAGCATCAACAGTAACATCAGAAACAGCACCAATAACAACAGTAACAACACCAGCAAGAGTAACAGCACCAACAACAGTGGCAGCACCAGCAACAACAGTAAATGCAGCAACAACAGTGGCAGCACCAGCAACAACAGTAACAGCACCAACAACAGTGGCAGCACCAGCAACAACAGTAACAGCACCAACAACAGTGGCAGCACCAGCAACAACAGTAACAGCAGCAACAGTAACATCAGCAACAGCACCAGCAACAACAGCAACATCAGCACCAACAGTGGCAGCACCAGCAACAACCGTAACACCAGCAACAACAGTAACAGCAGTAACAGCACCAGCAACAACAGTAACAGCACCAACAGTGGCAGCACCAGCAACAACAGTAACAGCAGCGACAGTAACATCAGCAACAGCACCAGCAACAACCGTAACACCAGCAACAACAGTAACAGCAGTAACAGCACCAGCAACAACAGTAACAGCACGAACAGTGGCAGCACCAGCAAAAACAGTAACAGCAGCAACAGTAACATCAGCAACAGCACCAGCAACAACAGCAACAGCACCAACAACAACAGTAACAGCAGCAACAACAGTAACATCAGCAACAACAGTAACATCAGCAACAGCACCAGCAACAACAGTAGCAGCACCAGCAACAACAGTGGCAGAAACAGCAACAACAACAGTAACAGCTCCAGCAACAACAGTAACAGCACCAACAACACTGGCAGCACCAGCAACAACAGTGGCAGAAACAGCAACAACAACAGTAACAGCTCCAGCAACAACAGTAACAGCACCAACAACACTGGCAGCACCAGCAACAACAGTAACATCATGAGCAACAGCACTTGCAGCACCAGAAACAACAGTAACAGCACCAGTAACAGCAACAGTAGCAGCACCAGTAACAGCAACAGTAGCAGCACCAGCAACAACAGTAACAGCCCAGCAACAACAGTAACATCATGAGCAACAGCACTGGCAGCACCAGAAACAACAGTAACAGCACCAGTAACAGCAACAGTAGCAGAACCAGCAACAGTAGCATCAACAGAAGCATCTCTGTTAACAGGTGCCTGGTAATCCCGTAGGGACCAAACATCAATTGGCAAATGGTAGTTAATAAGGTCTGATCAGAGGAAGAGGAAGAGGCACCTCCAACCCCCTGAATCAAGAGCCCAACATCAAGGCACCTTGAAAAAGAAATGACTTCAATATTAATGGACCCAAAAATATTTTCCACTCATTGAAATTAATTTCAGAAATAAAAAATTCTCCAAAATTCCCATAAGGAGGAATTCCTCCCCCCCCATCAAGAAACAATTATCATTTTTGACCTTTGAAAAGTTGGATAAACTTAGATTTAGAAAGGTGTTTCTAAGGCAGTGGGTTTAGCAATAGAATTGTAAGTTTTTTAAACCAGAAAAAGACATTCAGTTTATTCACGTTAATTCAGCAAATAATTGGAATATACCCATCGTTTAAAACGTTTTGTCACAGCGAACTGATGTTATTAAGAGTTTTAGTGTTGGTTTATTTTTATTGGTAGTTTTATTGGTGTTAATAAGACTCAGTTTCTTGATTATCTGGATGGAATAATTTCAATTTCCTGTCTTGAAAAAGATCATTATCGTCTTAGGATCTTGAGTCCTTGTGAAGACGTTTTGAGATACTAATTGGGTCAACGTTTCGCTCTGTGTAGAGCTTTATCAAGCTCTATGTAGCTTTATCAAGCTCTATGCAGCTTTATCAAGCTCTATGCAGCTTTATCAAGCTCTATGCAGCTTTATCAAGCTCTATGCAGCTTTATCAAGCTCTTTGCAGCTTTATCAAGCTCTATGCAGCTTTATCAAGCTCTATGTAGTTTTATCAAGCTCTATGCAGCTTTATCAAGATCTATGCAGCTTTATCAAGCTCTATGCAGCTTTATCAAGCTCTATGCAGCTTTATCAAGCTCTATGCAGCTTTATCAAGCTCTATGCAGAGCGAAACGTTGTCCCTTGGAAGCTCGTTCTAGAACCTGTGTAATTTTAAAATAATCGAGAGGAGGTTGTTTGCAGATCTACTAAACTGTTATGTTCTGCGTAAGGAATGTATAGGCTCGATCCTCAGTACGTTAATTCTGTGATTGTGATATATGTATAACAGTTAGGTATCTTTTCCGAAACGTTTCGCCTACACAGTAGGCTTCTTCAGTCGAGTACAGTGAGTGAGCACTAGCAGTTGAGATGTGAAGACGATGTCATCAGTCTACCACCCTTGAAGGCGTAGTTTTGGGGTGGTCAGTCCCCCAGCCTGGAGAAGAGTTTGGGCGACGCTTAATACTCCACTAGGACAGACATTCGAAGATAAACACACAGCTTTAAGAAGAGGTATGATAAAGTTCATGGAGCAGGGAGTGAACCTTGTAGCGAACAGTGATGAGGCGGGGCCAGGAGCTGTGAATCGACCTCTGCAACCAAAATTAGGTGAGTACATGCATGAAGATAGGACGAAACACTTAAAACTTTCACAAGTTTACACTTCCGTAGACAGTAACATATTTGTAGACCAATATACTCTTGTAGACTGACATATGAGGTGCTGGTATAAACTCTTGGTGACAGATACAGACAAAATGGTTTAGAAAAACACGAAAGTAAACACAAGAAGATAACGGAAAACGTTTCGGTCCTGGGACCTTGATCACTTCTAACAAACAGAGGTATTAGAAGTGGTCAAGGTCCCAGGGCTGAAACATTTCCTAGTAAATATGTCCTAGTGTTTACACACATCTTTCTAACCCATACGAGGGGCTATGATAAAGTTCCTGGAGTCGTCTCCCTGGAAGACCTCTCCTTGGGAGGCTGCACACTGATTCCAGCACCTCGTAACATTCCTGACGCTCTTCTGTCCTGAATAACATTTAGAGTGGCTTGTGGTTCTCCTGGAGTCTTCGTTAACACACCGCCCCTTGATTCACCCCTTGTTTATCTGTCCTCTCCTCTGCCTCCAGAATAAATTCCCATCCTCACTCAAATCATTTAGATTCATGAATTCAGAGACCTATGAGGGACTGGTCACCTATCAAGGGTAAGGGACTGGTCACCTATCAAGGGTAAGGGACTGGTCACCTATCAAGGGTAAGGGACTGGTCACCTATCAAGGAGCCCTAAGGACTGCTCACCTATCAAGGTCAGGGACTGTCCACCATCAAACCTGACTGGATCATCTATGCACCCTGGTAACATTCTATACAATAAGACACCCAGGTGTACAATGGTTATCATCAATAAGACACAGGTGTTTACTGTGTCTTATTCATCAAAGACACCCAGGTGTTACATGTGTCTTATTCATCAATAAAGACACCCAGGTGTTACGACGATGTGTCTTATTCATCAATAAAGACACCCAGGTGTTTACATGTGTCTTATTCATCAATAAAGACACCCAGTTGTTGTACGTGTCTTATTCATCAATAAAGACACCCAGGTGTTACACATGTGCCTTATTCATCAATGAAGACACCCAGGTGTTGTACGTGTCTTATTCATCAATAAAGACACCCAGGTGTTACACATGTGTCTTATTCATCAATAAAGACCCCAGGTGTACATGTGTCTTATTCATCAATAAAGACACCCAGGTGTTACATGTGTCTTATTCATCAATAAAGACACCCAGGTGTTAACATGTGTCTTATTCATCAATAAAGACACCCAGGTGTTACATGTGTCTTATTCATCAATAAAGACACCCAGGTGTTGTACATGTGTCTTATTCATCAATAAAGACACCCAGGTGTTACACATGTGTCTTATTCATCAATAAAGACACCCAGGTGTTATGTCTTATTCATCAATAAGACACAGTGTTACATGTTTATTCATCAATAAAGACACCCAGGTGTTACATGTGTCTTATTCATCAATAAAGACACCCAGGTGTTACATGTGTCTTATTCATCAATAAAGACACCCAGGTGTTACATGTGTCTTATTCATCAATAAAGACACCCAGGTGTTTACATGTGTCTTATTCATCAATAAAGACACCCAGGTGTATGTACATGTGTCTTATTCATCAACTAAGCACCCAGTGTTTAACACATGTGTCTTATTCATCAACAAGACACCCAGGTGTGTACATGCTTATTCAAAATATACACCAGGTGTTGTACATGTGTCTTATTCATCAACTAAAGGACTACCCAGGTGTTACACATGTGTCTTATTCATCAATAAAGACACCAGGTGTTACACATGTGTCTTATTCATCAATAAATACACCCAGGTGTTGTACATGTGTCTTATTCATCAATAAAGACACCCAGGTGTTGTACATGTGTCTTATTCATCAATAAAGACACCCAGGTGTTACACATGTGTCTTATTCATCAATAAAGACACCCAGGTGTTGTACATGTGTCTTATTCATCAATAAAGACACCCAGGTGTTGTACATGTGTCTTACTCATCAATAAAGACACCCAGGTGTTACACATGTGTCTTATTCATCAATAAAGACACCCATATGATGCCCCTGTGTCTTATTCATCAACTTCCCAGCATCCCGTGTCATTCAAACGACCAGAATTGAGAGTAATTCAACCCTGGCGAGCCAGCTATCCAGTGTACCTAGCTCAATTTCCAAAACATAATAAGGGCCATTTTATCCATAATTTTTATGCAGCTTAAGCTCTAAAGGAAAAACTAGAGCTTCAACAAACGCCCCATTATACTCAGCTTATATTGTTAGAGATTTGATCTGTAAAAACAGATCCCTCATTTGGAAGATCCCAGTATTCATGGGGGAAAAAATTCTGTAACAATCTAACGCCAAATAATTCTTTTCACAAGTGTAAAAATGACTACGAGAGTAATGACAGAACAATTCCTATCATTACTTGGTGATTAGGGTGTTTTACACGGGGTGCAGTTATTGGTGGGCCGTGGTGTGGGCCGTGGTGTGGGCCGTGGTGTGGGCCGTGGTGTGGGCCGTGGTGTGGCCCCTGGTGTGGTTATATTATGTGGTCAGCTGTGGGACCCAAAGAGGCCAAAAACGGCCATAGTTGTGACCAAAAGTGATCAGAAATGACTCGTCTGATTTATTTTACTTCTCGATGTACCACTATTGATGTACCACTATTGATGTATCACTATTGATGTATCACTATTGATGCACTTCCATTGATGCACTTCCATTGATACACTTGGGTTGAGGCACGTGCGTTTATGAGCGTGTATTGACGAACGTGTATTGATGTCCTGGCACTGATGATCACTGACAGGTCAGTGTTGCAACCACATCAACTTTGCATAACCAAGCTGGTCAATGTGTGCTGGAAAATTGGATGACTCTAAACGCAAAGTTTAATAAACTAACAGCAACGCACACGCAGGATCCAAACCTAGCTTCAAGAAGAGGTACGATAAAGCTCATGGGGAAGGGAGAGAGTGGACCTAGTAGCGACCAGTGAAGAGGAGGTGCCAGAAGCTATGAGTTGACCCCTACAGCCACAGTTAGTTGAGTATAATTAGATGAGTACACAGAGAAAGTCCTCAACACTCACATCAACTTTCGACATTATCATTGTCATACCTTTCCACTTTCTCCTCCTTCGACTTCTATCCTCGTGTGTCGTTACACATAAGGACAGACGTTGAACGAAGCCCTATCTATCCCTCAACTGTCAGATAATCACCGAATGAGTGGAGTTTAAAGAATGGACAGCAGAGGTACACCCACACATCATAGCTATCACAGCATCCCGTGTCATTCAAACGACCAGAATTGAGAGTAATTCAACCCACGCTGTGCATAGTGGGTACAATCAAGGGCCAAAATAGTGCAGCAGGTAATATTCAACTCGCCACCAAACAGTAGGAGACCAAGAAAGAGATATAAAAAACAATAAGGCAATGGTTGACACCTTAGTGGAAGCAACAAGGAGACATCATAGCACTGGGAAGTGCCAAGCTGGGAAGTGCCAAGCTGGGAAGTGCCAAGCTGGGAAGTGCCAAGCTGGGAAGTGCTAGGCTGGATGTACCATACTTGGGAAGTGCGACGAGGCAGAGGAGAAATTCATTTATTCCCAAAAAATAATGAAAATCTCAAAAAAACAGTCATTAGTTAATATATATATATATATATATATATATATATATATATATATATATATATATATATATATATATATATATATATATATATATATATATATATATATATGATGAAAACCAGCACTATATTAAACATTTTTTCAAGACTAGTTTCGGAATTAACTTATTCCATAATTAAGAACTGTACAAAATCAGAGAAAATGACAAGAGCCAGAGCTATATATAGGCTAAACATTGTGAAAATCTAAAAAAACCCGTCATCGGTTTAAAGATAGAGGAGGGGGGGACAAGAGCTTGGAAAAACTATACGAAGCGAAGGACAGACAGGAAAAGAGAAATGAAGGCGAGACTCAATATGGAATATGAAAGGGTGAGGAAAGAAACTGAACAATAACGAGAATAAAAGACCAAGTTCTAGTCAAAACTGCTTCTCTCTCTCTCTCTCATCTTCTCTCTCTCTCTCTCTCTCTCTCTTTCTCTCTCTCTCTCTCTCTCTCTCTCTCTCTCTCTCTCTCTCTCTCTCTCTAACATCACAACCAACATATGATCAGAGATGCACACAAAATTAACTTCTGTAGCATATGGAGTACACAGCACCAGCATGGAGTACACAGCACCAGCATGGAGTACACAGCACCAGCATGGAGTACACAGCACCAGCATGGAGTACACAGCACCAGCATGGAGTACACAGCACCAGCATGGAGTACACAACACCAGCATGGAGTACACAGCACCAGCATGGAGTACACAACACCAGCATGGAGTACACAGCACCAGCATGGAGTACACAGCACCAGCATGGAGTACACAGCACCAGCATGGAGTACACAGCACCAGCATAGAGTACACAGAACCAGCATGGAGTACACAACACCAGCATGGAGTACACAGCACCAGCATGGAGTACGCAGCACCAGCATGGAGTACACAGCACCAGCATGGAGTACCCAGCACCAGCATGGAGTACGCAACACCAGCATGGAGTACACAGCACCAGCATGGAGTACACAGCACCAGCATGGAGTACACAGCACCAGCATGGAGTACGCAGCACCAGCATGGAGTACCAGCACAGCATGGGTCGACACCAGCATGGAGTACACAGCACCAGCATGGAGTACACAGCACCAGCATGGAGTACGCAGCACCAGCATGGAGTACACAGCACCAGCATGGAGAAAACAGCACCAGCATGGAGTACGCAGCACCAGCATGGAGTACGCAGCACCAGCATGGAGTACGAAGCACCAGCATGGGTACAACACCAGCATGAGACACAGCACCAGCATGGGTACGCAGCACCCGCATGGAATACAGCACCAGCATGGAGTACACAGCACCAGCATGGAGCACAGCACCAGCATGGGTACACAGCACCAGCACGGGTACACAACACCAGCATAGGTACACAGCACAAGCATGGTACGCAGCACCAGCATGGTCGCAGCACCAGCATGGGTACTCAGCATCAACATGGGTACGCAGCACCAGCAGAGTACACAGCACCAGCATGGGTACACAGCACCAGCATGGAGTACACAACACCAGCATGGGTACACAGCACCAGCATGGGTACGCAGCACCAGCATGGGTACGCAGCACCAGCATGGGTACGCAACACCAGCATGGAGTCTCAGCATCAACATGGTACGCAGCCAGCGAAGTACGCAGCACCAGCATGGAGTACGCAACACCAGCATGGTACGCCACACCAGCATGGATACCACACCAGCATGGGTACTCGCTCAACATGGAGTACACAGCACCAGCATGGAGTACACAGCACCAGCATGGAGTACGCAGCACCAGCATGGAGTACGCAACACCAGCATGGAGTACTCAGCATCAACATGGAGTACGCAGCACCAGCATGAAGTACGCAGCACCAGCATGGAGTACGCAGCACCAGCATGGAGTACTCAGCATCAACATGGAGTACGCAGCACCAGCATGGAGTACGCAACACCAGCATGGAGTACGCAGCACCAGCATGGAGTACACAGCACCAGCATGGAGTACACAGCACCAGCATGGAGTACGCAGCACCAGCATGGAGTACTCAGCATCAACATGGAGTACGCAGCACCAGCATGGAGTACGCAACACCAGCATGGAGTACGCAGCACCAGCATGGAGTACGCAGCACCAGCATGGAGTACACAGCACCAGCATGGAGTACGCAGCACCAGCATGGAGTACTCAGCATCAACATGGAGTACGCAGCACCAGCATGGAGTACGCAACACCAGCATGGAGTACGCAGCACCAGCATGGAGTACGCAGCACCAGCAAGGAGTACACAGCACCAGCATGGAGTACGCAGCACCAGCATATAGTATGCAACACAGCACAGCACGCAGGAGACCAGCACCAGCAGGATCACCAGCATGGGACCACACCAGCATGGAGCCAGCACCAGCATGAGCAGCACCAGCATGGAGACCAGCACCAGCATGGACCAGCACCAGCATGGAGTACGCACCAGCATGAGACACAGCACCGCATGGCCAGCACCAGCATGGAGCAACACCGCATGAGACACAGCAGCATGGAGTACCAGCACCAGCATGGACGCAGCACCAGCATGGAGTACGCACACCAGCATGGAGTACCAGCACAACATGGAGAGCACACCAGCATAACGCAGCACGCATGGAGTACCAACACCCATGGAGTACCAGCACCAGCATGGAGTACACACCAGCATGGAGTACCAGCACCACATGGAGACCAGCACCAGCATGGAGTACCACACCAGCATGGAGTACCAGCACCAGCATGGAGTACAACACCAGCATGAATACCAGCACCACATGAGACAGCACCAGCATGGAGTAAGCACCAGCATGGAGTACCAGCACCAGCATGGAGACGAAACCAGCATGGGTACCAGACCAGCATGGAGACACACACCAGCATGGAAACAGCACCAGCATGGAGAACACCAGCATGGAGTACATGGAGTACCAGACCAGCATGGAGTCACAGCATGGGTACACACCAGCATGGAGTACCAGCACCAGCATGGAGTACACGCACCAGCATGGAGTACGCAGCACCAGCATGGAGTAACAGCACCAGCATGGAGTACACAGCACCAGCATGGAGTACCAGCACCAGCATGGAGCACGCAGAGCACACAGCATGGAGTACGCAAGCAACCACACATGGAGTACACAGCACCAGCATGGAGACAGCACCAGCATGGAGTACACAGCACCAGCATGGAGTACACAGCACCAGCATGGAGTACCAGCACCAGCATGGAGTCACAGCACCAGCATGGAGTACGCAGCACCAGCATGGGACACATGGACCACACCAGCATGGAGCACAGCACCAGCATGAGTACAGCACCAGCATGGAGTACACAGCACCAGCATGGAGCACAGCACCAGCATGGAGTACAGACCAGCATGGGTACCAGCACCAGCATGGAGTACACAGCACCAGCATGGAGTACACAGCACCAGCATGGAGTACCAGCACCAGCATGGAGTACGCACACCAGCATGGGTACACACAGCAGACCCACATGGAGTACAAGCACCAGCATGGAGTACACAGCACCAGCATGGAGTAGCAGCACCAGCATGGAGTACGCAGCACCAGCATGGAGTACCACACCAGCATGGAGTACCACACCAGCATGGAGTACCAGCACCAGCATGGAGTACGCACACCAGCATGGAGTAGCAGCACCAGCATGGAGTACACAGCACCAGCATGGAGTACAGCACACCAGCATGGAGTACGCAGCACCAGCATGGAGTACGCAGCACCAGCATGGAGTACGCAACAACCAGCATGGAGTACACAGCACCAGCATGGAGTACCAGCACCAGCATGGAGACACACACAGCATGGAGACACAGCACCAGCATGGAGCACACAGCACCAGCATGGAGACCAGCACCAGCATGGAGCACACATGGAGTCAGCACCAGCATGAGTACCAGCACCAGCATGGAGTACAAGCACAGCATGGAGTACACACACAGCATGGAGTACACAGCACCAGCATGGAGTAGCAGCACCAGCATGGAGTACGCAGCACCAGCATGGAGTACGCAACACCAGCATGGAGTACCAGCACCACATGGAGTACGCAGCACCAGCATGAAGTACGCAGCACCAGCATGGAGCACGCAGACCAGCATGGAGTACCAGCACCAGCATGGAGACAAGCACCAGCATGGAGTACGCAGCACCAGGCAAATGGAGTACACAGCACCAGCATGGAGTACGCACACCAGCATGAGTACCACACCAGCATGGAGTGCACAGCATGGGTACCAACACCAGCATGGGTACACAGCACCAGCATGGAGTACCAGCACCAGCATGGAGTACCAGCACAGCATGAGTACGCAGCACCAGCATGGAGTACGCAGCACCAGCATGGAGTACGCAGCACCAGCATTAGTAGCAACACCAGCATGGAGTACACCGCACCAGCATGGAGTACAAGCACCAGCATGGAGTACGCAGCACCAGCATGGAGTACACAGCACCAGTATGGAGACCAGCACCAGCATGAGTACCAGCACCAGCATGGAGTACCAGCACCAGCATGGAGTACGCAGCACCAGCATGGAGTACGACAGGCACCCAGCATGGAGTGCAGCACCAGCAATGCACAGCATGGAGCACACCAGCAACCAGCATGGAGTACGCAACACCAGCATGGAGTACACAGCACCAGCATGGAGTACACAGCACCAGCATGTACGCAGCACCAGCATGGAGTACGCAGCACCAGCATGGAGTACGCAGCACCAGCATGGAGTACGCAGCACCAGCATGGAGTACACAGCACCAGCATGGAGTACGCAGCACCAGCATGGAGTACGCAGCACCAGCATGGAGTACGCAGCACCAGCATGGAGTACGCAGCACCAGCATGGATTATGCAACACCAGCATAGAGTACGCAGCACCAGGCTGGAGTACGCAGCACCAGCATGAAGTACGCAGCACCAGCATGGAGTACGCAGCACCAGCATGGAGTACGCAGTGCCAGCATGGAGTACGCAGCACCAGCATGGAGTACACAGCACCAGCATGAAGTACGCAGCGCCAGCATGGAGTACGCAGCACCAGCATGAAGTTCTTACAATCATTTACGAGAACTAGAAAAGTTCCAGAGGTTTGTAACAAGACTAGTCCCAGAACTGAGGGTAATGAGTTATGAAAAGAGAGTAAATAAATGAACCTGATGACTTTCGAAAAAATAGAATTAGGGGAGACACGATTACTACATACAAGATACTCAAAGGCTTTGAGGTAACATTTCAATACCCTGTGTAACAGTGACCCAATGAATAACACCTTTTCTCACACATGTAGAAAGAGACGGACATAAAAATATTCGAATTTACAACAACATTATTTACAAAAGTACGGTTTACAACACAATTTACAACACACAACTCGCTAAAGTCCTCAATTAAATGAAAATAGAGAGGGCTAATAATCTGCACAAATTAGCTCACTCAGCCTACACGTCGCTACCAAAACTGCCAGAAAGTTTGCACATAAATCGACTAACTGTGTGCATATACCCAGCATAAATTGTGCTCACAGAGACTGCTGTCTATAATCTATTTTGCTCTCATTATTATTTTAAATGAATCGAGGTATTTATGTTGGTTTCGTGACTAGTTAATGGTTAATGTTCAAATTCTAATCTATTCTCCTCCTAATCCCGTATTAAACACGAATGAAACTGGTATAATACATGTATATGGATAACTAAAGGGACGAACACTTGTCAGTACTCAATAACAACTCACAGAAGATTAACTGATCTGTATATTTCGATCCTCTTCTGGGATCAGCTGAAGAGGATCCCAGAAAGGGTCGAAATATACAGACCAATTCATGAACTGAGTTTGTCTCTATGTGAGCACGCACACACATTATGCAGACTAACCACTGAGAAAAAATAGGTGAAATTCCAAGCGCTTTCGTGATTTCTCAAATCACGAAAGCCCTATGACCCTACTAATTAAGACTAACGAAAACGGAAAAGCCTAATCCGTAGGCTAACTGTTAAAATGTGTTTCACAGTCAGCTGTACACCACCTGTAAACAGGTGGCTATCAGCAAGATGGGTGTTCCAGATCCTCAGCTGACAAAGGTTTGCCTAAAAGTAATGATTCGTGTAAAGGTTTTAGGAAAGTGTTTCCCCTGGTAATGGTTATCTCCAACAGCTTATGCGATAAAATTCGTAACCAGAGTGGATTATTTCCCAAAATATGCTGAGGTGTTAAGTAGGTACAGTACCATTTGAGACGCGAGGCGAATGTGATTCATATTCTGGGTTGTGGACCAAAATATTCTGGTGTAAGTATTACTGTTAGTTAGTTACCATTTTGTCCTAGGCACATGTCGATTAGACACTAGGCCTGTTGTATGTATGTATATGTGGAGAAAATTCTCCAAAAGGGGGGGTATGTGCCCTTTCTACCCTTGTTAAGGGCCCTCACCCTTTCCGCCCTTAGGAAGGGGCCAGACGAGGCGAGTCTGGTTGCGAAAAACAAAATAACTCATACCAGATGTACTGACCACAGTGTGTCACGTGTTGTCTGACCAAGTAGCAGCGAGTGTATATGTGAGTTAATAGACATTTGAGATAAATGTAACTCTTTGCCGTAACAGGAAAATTATAGTAAACTGCTGTATTAGTTTCTACACTTGACAATACAATCATGTGTTCCAGTGATCAAAGTATTTAGAGAACACAAACATTTTTATTGCCACTTGTAGCAGCATGTAGCTATTGTTGAGCTTGTGCTGATGTCAGCGATACAAGCCCCACGAGGCACCACGAGGCACCACGAGGCTGCACGAGGCTGCACGAGGCTGCACCAAGAGGCACCACGAGGCTGCACAAGGCTGCACCAAGAGGCACCACGAGGCTGGACAAGGCTGCACCAAGAGGCACCACGAGGCTGGACAAGGCTGCACCAAGAGGCACCACGAGGCTGGACAAGGCTGCACCAAGAGGCACCACGAGGCTGGACAAGGCTGCACCAAGAGGCACCACGAGGCTGGACAAGGGGTCAGATTGAATTCGGCCTCTGAACGGGTCATACTGCGACGAAGGGTTTAACCTGACAAAGACATTAGTCGTACGCATCCGTTATTCTAATTTAATCTCCACTAACGTCGGGAAATAAGATAAGAACTCTGTTCCAGCGCGTTTTATATTCAGAAGTGTGCAGCTTCTTATTACTGCTAAAAGACAAACGTAGAGACAATCGCAAGTGAATTCCATCGAAACAAGACGGTGACTCATCAGTGGCATTCTACAATCAAGACAGCATTTCCGCCTTATATGGTGGAGTCAACACCATCGCTCACGTTACACGAGCAAGGTATGTTTTTATGTTCTTGTCAGGCAGGGGACTGCGCAGTTCTTGTATGTCAAGAGCATCAAAATTTACCTATTGACGGCGGTTATGCGTGGACTTTTAAGTCCAAACATGTGAGTAAACCGCCTTTCAGTCCATCAAATGACTGACGATATAAGTATACGCTCCTTTGGGGCAATATTTTATAACCACGTGTTTTTACCATACAGCCCTGTGGGGAATGAGGCCATGGATGTATCCTCTGTGAAGGTGTTGGGGATGGCTGCGACTTCTTGGATTCATCAATAAGCTAAGTAGCAAGCTTAATAGTTCATGTTATCGTAGGAACACATTCCTCCATAGTATATGTGTGTGTGTGTGTGTGTGTGTGTGCGCGTGTGTGTAGGTGTGTATGTATGAATGTATACAGTATGTGTGTATGTGTGTATGTGTATGTATGTGTGTGTGTGTGTTTGTGTGTGTGACCATTAGTGAAAGCTACTGCGCTCCCTGGTGAGTGTTTAGCGCTTTCATTTGCCTAGAAAGGCGGCAACATTCACCTTAATTCAGAAAGGCGAACTCTGATGTCCTCACTGACAGATAGGAGAGGAGTTTGATAACTATTGTCCAAGGAGGGAAAGTTAAAATATATTACATAACCCTAAATGAAGTATGATATCCTAGCTGGCCAAGAATGAGTCAATGTTCAAGTTACTTGGGACAGAACTTAAGCTTAACGACCTCTTGTTGATGTGGCGACTTAGGACCTCCTTAACTATAGAAACTATATCACACCTCTATACCTAAATTACCAACTTGTTCTTTTAATCCCCATTGCGAAAATTTGCGTCCACTGAAAAATAAGGTCAATGGCAACTGGTATAAAACATGTACTTACATTAGTGATGGTGTGATATCTGTCCCACGAGGAGTTGATGACTTGCACTTACCTGCTAAATAAAACCCACAACATAAACACTAGAAACCAAGAGACCAAGCCAGCAGCTTCTGCAAGTATCCCAACCTTGACCCCCACACTTACAACCTTCACCCCCACACTTACAACCTTCATCCCCACACTTACAACCTTCACCCCCCACACTTACAACCTTCACCTCCCACACTTACAACCTTCACCTCCACACTTACAACCTTCACTCCCACACTTACAACCTTCATCCCCACACTTACAACCTTCACCCCCACACTTACAACCTTCATCCCCACACTTACAACCTTCATCCCCACACTTACAACCTTCACCCCCACACTTACAACCTTCACCCCCACACTTACAACCTTCATCCCCACACTTACAACCTTCACCTCCACACTTACAACCTTCACTCCCACACTTACAACCTTCACATCCCACACTTACAACTTTCATCCCCACACTTACAACCTTCATCCCCACACTTACAACCTTCATCCCCACACTTACAACCTTCACCCCACACTTACAACCTTCATCCCCACACTTACAACCTTCACTCCCACACTTACAACCTTCACTCCCACACTTACAACCTTCACTCCCACACTTACAACCTTCACCCCCACACTTACAACCTTCACTCCCACACTTACAACCTTCACTCCCACACTTACAACTTTCATCCCCACACTTACAACCTTCACTCCCACACTTACAACTTCATCCCACACTTAAACTCATCCCACACTTATAACTTCAACTTCATCCCCACACTTACAACCTTCATCCCCACACTTTCAAGTATAATCAATATAATTTAAACATTTGTGTGTGTGTAATTAGTATATATATATATATATATATATATATATATATATATATATATATATATATATATATATATATATATATGCTTAGAGAGACATTATAAGAAGCTTGAGGATGTCTGAGGTGGAAGTGACCTTCCCATGATGGTAGATGATGGTAGATGATGGTAGATGATGGTAGATGATGGTAGATGATGGTAGATGATGGTAGATGATGGTAGATGATGGTAGATGATGGTAGATGATGGTAGATGATGGTAGATGATGGTAGATGATGCACTGTGATATCAACACTGAGGAAATGTTGATATTCACATTACCAACACTGTGAAGAGTTACAAGCACGTATATTAACACTGATGATGGCGCTGTTAACTGGTTATCATGCAGCTATTACAGATGTTTGATATACAAACATCTGTAATAACTGCATGATCGCGTAAACACCTGTCTTGGCACCACCTTGAACACACTTCAATGGTCTATGGAGTCAAGCTTATACACACTGAGGTGTATATTTAGTCTTTTTTACAAACTTTATTCACCCTCTAGAAATCTTCCGTATGAAGAAAGATTGAAGACACTTAAATTACATTCACTTATAAGACGAAGAATGAGGGGAGACATGATCGAGGTATACAAGTGGAAGATGGGTATTAATAAGGGGGATATAAATAAGGTCTTGAGGATATCTCTCCAAGAGAGAACCCGCAATAATGGATTCAAATTGGATAAGTTTAGATTTAGAAAGGATATAGGAAAATATTGGTTTGGAAATAGGATAGTTGATGAGTGGAACAGTCTGCCTAGTAGGGTCATTGAAGCTAGGACCTTGGGTAGTTTCAAATTTAGGTTGGATAAATACATGAGTGAGAGGGGTTGGATTTGAGTGGGACTCGCACTTGAGTTAATAGAATCATCAAACCTTATTTCTTGGGTAGAATTGAAAATTAGGTTGGGCAATTATTCTGTTAGTGGGATGGATTGTGAAGGACCTGCCTAGTATGGGCCAACAGGCCTGCTGCAGTGTTCCTCCTTTCTTATGTTTATTCTTATAATTTGTGTTCCAGTTGAGATCGAAGCTTCAGAATCAATTTAGTTACCATCTTTGCCTCAGATAAATTTCTAACCCATTAAACATGATTACACAACGAAAGAATTTACATTATAAATTGTTAATATAATTAATATAATTTAGTAACCGAACGACAACACATTACTAGAAATAAACAGAATATAGGCTACGAGGCCTGGTCTCAGACCGGGCCGCGGGGGCGTTGACCCCCGAAATCCTCTCCAGGTATACTCTCCAGGTATACTCTCCAGGTATACTCTCCAGGTATACTCTCCAGGTATACCACTGTAAGGTCCCGTTTCTGGGATACCTAACAAAACACTATGAACAAAATAAAGTCTTTAATGGCTGATTTATCTAAAAGAAATTATTCAAAAATTTCTTGCCTATAGGCTGTGTAGGCGCATATATTGTGGGAATCTGTACAATACCTAGAGAATGCCTCGTCTGGTCGGCTTGCAACTTTCAGTGCTGTGGTTAATCTCAATGAAAGCTTCGACTTTAAATCCATTTTATTGAGCAAACTGATTTTTGTGAAATAAATGGTGAGTAATAAGTCACAATGTTGGACTTTATTGGATTATCCTGGGTTATATAAATCACAGTGACTTTATTGGATTATCCTGGGTTATATAAATCACAGTGACTTTATTGGATTATCCTGGGTTATATAAATCACAGTGACTTTATTGGATTATCCTGGGTTATATAAATCACAGTGACTTTATTGGATTATCCTGGGCTAAATAAATCACTGACTTTATTGGATTATCCTGGGCTAAATAAATCACTGACTTTATTGGATTATCCTGGGTTATATAAATCACTGTGACTATTGGATTATCCTGGGTTATATAAATCACTGACTTTATTGGATTATCCTGGGTTATATAAATCATTGACTTTATTGGATTATCCTGGGTTATATAAATCACTGTGACTATTGGATTATCCTGGGTTATATAAATCACTGACTTTATTGGATTATCCTGGGTTATATAAATCACAACGTTTGACTTCACTGTATTATTCAAGATAATGGACTGATTACATCGACTCCAGGGTGAGGGACTGATTAACTCAATCTCCTTCTGATCTTCACCATTCTTCTTTAAGACTGATGAAGCCACTGTGGGGCGAAACGTTTCCTCAATAAAGTTACCCAACTGTTGCACACGTATCTTACTCATCAAGAAATTAATCGCCTACAGACAGAAACGCAGCACCAGATTTAAAAAAAAAAAATTCACGAGAAGATGAATAAAATCTAAGACATTAAAAATATTTATAATCAAAATATTTTAATTTTAGTGATAAGCTGAAAATAGTTCAGAAAGATTGTAAATTATCAGCAGTTGTATATCACACTTCCTCCCCCACACTGTCTTCCTGGCTACCCCCACACTGTCTTCCTGGCTACCCCCACACTGTGTCTTCCTGGCTACCCCCACACTGTCTTCCTGGCTACCCCCACACTGTGTCTTCCTGGCTACCCCCACACTGTCTTCCTGGCTACCCCCACCTGTGTCTTCCTGGCTACCCCCACACTGTGTCTTCCTGGCTACCCCACACTGTCTCCTGGCTACCCCACACTGTCTTCCTGGCTACCCCACACTGTCTTCCTGGCTACCCCCACACTGTCTTCCTGGCTATCCCCACACTGTGTCTTCCTTGCAACCCCCACACTGTCTTCCTGGATACCCCACACTGTCTTCCTGGCTATCCCCACACTGTGTCTTCCTGGCTACCCCACACTGTCTTCCTGGCTACCCCCACACTGTCTTCCTGGCTACCCCCACACTGCCTTCCTGGCTACCCCCACACTGTCTTCCTGGCTATCCCCATCCTGTGTCTTCCTGGTTACCCCCACACTGTCTTCCTGGCTACCCCCACACTGTCTTCCTGGCTACCCCCACACTGTGTCTTCCTGGCTACTCCCACACTGTCTTCCTGGCTACCCCCACACTGTCTTCCTGGCTACCCCCACACTGTGTCTTCCTGGCTATCCCCACACTGTGTCTTCCTGGCAACCCCACACTGTCTTCCTGGATACCCCACACTGTCTTCCTGGCTATCCCCACACTGTGTCTTCCTGGCTACCCCCACACTGTCTTCCTGGCTACCCCCACACTGTCTTCCTGGCTATCCCCACACTGTGTCTTCCTGGCTACCCCCACACTGTCTTCCTGGCTACCCCCACACTGTGTCTTCCTGGCTACCCCCACACTGTCTTCCTGGCTACCCCCACACTGTCTTCCTGGCTACCCCCACACTGTGTCTTCCTGGCTACCCCCACACTGTCTTCCTGGCTACCCCCACACTGTCTTCCTGGCTACCCCCACACTGTCTTCCTGGCTATCCCCATACTGTGTCTTCCTGGCTACCCCACACTGTCTTCCTGGCTACCCCACACTGTCTTCCTGGCTACCCCCACACTGTGTCTTCCTGGCTACCCCCACACTGTCTTCCTGGCTACCCCCACACTGTCTTCCTGGCTACCCCCACACTGTGTCTTCCTGGCTACCCCAACACTGTCTTCCTGGCTACCCCCACACTGTGTCTTCCTGGCTACCCCCACACTGTGTCTTCTTGGCTACTCCCACACTGTCTTCCTGGCTACCCCCACACTGTCTTCCGGGCTACCCCCATACTGTGTCTTCCTGGCTACCCCCACACTGTCTTCCTGGCTACCCCCACACTGTGTCTTCCTGGCTACCCCAACACTGTCTTCCTGGCTACCCCACACTGTGTCTTCCTGGCTACCCCACACTGTCTTCCTGGCTACCTCCATTCATCTACACCTCCACACTGTGTCTTCCTGGCTACCTCCACACTGTGTCTTCCTGGCTACCCCCACACTGTGTCTTCCTGGCTACCCCCACACTGTGTCTTCCTGGCTACCCCCACACTGTCTTCCTGGCTACCACCACACTGTGTTGTCTTCCTTGCTACCCCACACTGTGTCTTCCTGGATACCCCCACACTGTGTCTTCCTAGAAACCTCCACACTCTCTTCCTGGATACCCCCACACTGTCTTCCTGGCTACCCCCACACTGTGTCTTCCTGGCTACCTCCACACTGTGTCTACCTGGCTACCCCACACTGTGTCTTCCTGGATACCCCCACACTGTGTCTTCCTGGAAACCCCCACACTGTCTTCCTGGCTACCCCCACACTGTGGCTTCCTGCTACCCCCACACTGTGTCTTCCTGGCTACCTCCACATTGGGTTTTAAGTTTGCTGCCCTTGGCCAACTCATCAGTCTTCGTTTCTAACTTTATTTACTATGCCAGCTGCCTTAGTTTCCTTCTGCCAATTTCTGTATATATATATATATATATATATATATATATATATATATATATATATATATATATATATTCTGCCAAGTTCTCAAAATGGTGTGATTTTATGTGCCCAGAATTCTTTATCTCTCCTAAAGAGCTATAAACATTTACCATTCCAACTTTATCAGCAGGAGAAGAGAGACATTGCCTCTCTTCTCCAGAAACTGTGTTTGTAATAATGTTAGTAGAATTACGGACAATATGTTGGGTAAAAGGGCTCGTGTGCAACAAATGTGATATTGTAGCACTGTTTTGGCCTTCAGGAGCTTTGTTAAGCTTGAAGAAGCTCATGAAGAGCTAAACGTTGCCACAGTAAAATGTCACATTAGTTGCACTTGTGTTCTTTTACCTAAGAAATTTTGCTTAGCCAAGCAAGGTTCGGGGAATCTCTATATTATACAGTGTTTGGGAAGTCAAGGGCCTCAGGGGATACAGTACACTGTTGCTGACCTCAAAGAAGGTTTCTTCATGCTGATGGGCTCTTGATCTATGGAGCTGGACCTGTGCTCAGTCCTTCAATCGAGCCTAAATGCCTTCCATGTCCCCAGGTCTACATGACCCAATGGGTTTAGTGCTACCCACTCCCCTCCCCATGAATATACTGTATCCTGGGGAAGAGTTCAGCTCCATGGTCTGGAACAAGGTGGTCAGTCCCTCTGTCGTGGGGGTTCTTCTCATGGATTGGGTAATAAACAGACGAGTTTGGTTCGTAACTTGATGTAATGGAGAAAGATGTATGGGAGTCCCGGAGAGCCTGACGCCTGATCTGCTCTGTAACTCGATGGTAACTGACTCTAGGAGGGCTGAGGGGCGTTCATATTCGAAGACTGACCTTTGACACTGCTTAGGTCATCAAGAATGTAACGGCCAACGGTCACGTGCAAAGCTCGTGACTCAGTAATGGTTATAAGCTACTATGTACTATCACTGAACTACTAATGACAACTGCAGTGACACCTCAGCCTGGAGAAGAGTTCAGCTCCATGGTCTGGAACAAGGTGGTCAGTCCCTCAGCCTGGAGAAGAGTTCAGCACCATGGTCTGGAACAAGGTGGTCAGTCCCTCAGCCTGGAGAAGAGTTCAGCACCATGGTCTGGAACAAGGTGGTCAGTCCCTCAGCCTGGAGAAGAGTTCAGCTCCATGGTCTGGAACAAGGTGGTCAGTCCCTCAGCCTGGAGAAGAGTTCAGCACCATGGTCTGGAACAAGGTGGTCAGTCCTCAGCCTGGAGAAGAGTTCAGCTCCATGGTCTGGAACAAGATGGTCAGTCTCTCAGCCTGGAGAAGAGTTCAGCTCCATGGTCTGGAACAAGGTGGTCAGTCCCTCAGCCTGGAGAAGAGTTCAGCACCATGGTCTGGAACAAGGTGGTCAGTCCCTCAGCCTGGAGAAGAGTCCAGCTCCATGGTCTGGAACAAGGTGGTCAGTCCCTCAGCCTGGATAAGAGTTCAGCTCCATGGTCTGGAACAAGGTGGTCAGTCCTCAGCCTGGAGAAGAGTTCAGCACCATGGTCTGGAACAAGGTGGTCAGTCCCTCAGCCTGGAGAAGAGTTCAGCTCCATGGTCTGGAACAAGGTGGTCAGTCCCTCAGCCTGGAGAAGAGTTCAGCTCCATGGTCTGGAACAAGGTGGTCAGTCCCTCAGCCTGGAGAAGAGTTCAGCTCCATGGTCTGGAACAAGGTGGTCAGTCCCTCAGCCTGAGAAGAGTTCAGCACCATGGTCTGGAACAAGGTGGTCAGTCCCTCAGCCTGGAGAAGAGTTCAGCTCCATGGTCTGGAACAAGGTGGTCAGTCCCTCAGCCTGGAGAAGAGTTCAGCTCCATGGTCTGGAACAAGGTGGTCAGTCCCTCAGCATGTAGAAGAGTTCAGCACCATGGTCTGGAACAAGGTGGTCAGTCCCTCAGCCTGAGAAGAGTTCAGCTCCATGGTCTGGAACAAGGTGGTCAGTCCCTCAGCATGGAGAAGAGTTCAGCCCATGGTCTGGAACAAGGTGGTCAGTCCCTCAGCATGGAGAAGAGTTCAGCTCCATGGTCTGGAACAAGGTGGTCAGTCCTCAGCATGGAGAAGAGTTCAGCACCATGGTCTGGAACAAGGTGGTCAGTCCCTCAGCATGGAGAAGAGTTCAGCACCATGGTCTGGAACAAGGTGGTCAGTCCCTCAGCATGGAGAAGAGTTCAGCACCATGGTCTGGAACAAGGTGGTCAGTCCCACAGCCTGGAGAAGAGTTCAGCTTCATGGTCTGGAACAATATGAAGCTGAACCATGAGAACGGAGTCTTAAATACTGTCGAAGGTGAGGTGGAAGACCTGGAAGATGTTGTAGGGGACGGGATCCACTAGTGGAAGTAAGAAGGCAGTTAAATCTGGAATCCAACCCTTCTTACTTACAGCTAGTAGTTACGGGGTGACGTGTGGAGGATGTCCTGTCAGAGGACACTGTAGCGCAACGGTATCTTGGTACAGAGGACATCTTCCAGGAAGTGCATAGGTGGCAGCACTTCCCAGCTGTTTGTGTGTGTGTGTGTGTGTGTGTGTGTGTGTGTGTGTGTGTGTGTATGTAGTGTAGTGTGTATTCAATTAATTGTGGTTGCAGGGGTCGATACTCAGCTCCTGGCCCCGCCTCTTCACTGATCGCTACTAGGTACTCTCTCTCCCTGGAGCAGGGAGAGGACCCAGTAGCGATCAGTGAAGAGACGGGGCCAGGAGCTGAGTCTCGACCCCTGCAACCACAATTAGGTGAGTACACACTACACACAGCGCAGCTGGGAAGTGCTGCCACCTATGCATAAGACTTGTCATTAAGAGATCAGAGAGATCCTCAATATCGCATAACCCCAGTCCTCAATGAACCAAGAGTAGCCCAGGAGCTGTAACTCAACACCATCAAGAGGTCCAGGAGCTAAAGCTCAACACTGAAACAAGGGGTGACTGTATAGCTAGTGCTCTCCGCCACACAACAGCACACTCCGGATGTATCCAATTGCTTATAATTAAAAATAAAAGATAAAACATTTATCTATAGCTTCATATGAAACTATCTGCAAAAATAACCACACAGGGAGTTGAATAATAGCTTAAGGCCTTTCGTGTAGCAATCACATCATCAGGAGCTTGCGATGTTCACTCCTTCAGGGAAAGTTTTAATGGTCTGTATGGTGCTTAGTGGTTTTTAAAGTTTTTATGATAATTATGGTGGTTATGGTAGTTATGGTGGTTTTTATGGTACTTGTGGTGGTTTTATGGTACTTATGGTGGTTTTATGGTACTTGTGGTGGTTTTCATGGTACTTATGGTGGTTTTTATATTTATGGTGGTTATGGTATTTATGGTGGCTTTTATAGTACTTATGGTTTTTATAGTAGTTATGGTGGTTTTTATGGTACTTATGGAGGCTTTTATGGTACTTATAGTGGTTTATATGGTACGTATGGTGGCTTTTATGGTACTTATAGTGGTTTTTATGGTACTTATGGTGGCTTTTATGGTACTTATGGTGGTTTTTATGGTACTTATGGTTTTTATGGTACTTATGGTTTTTATAGTATACTTATGGTGGTTTTTATATTTACAGGACGACACCAGGATAGCACCAGGACGGCAGCAGGATGGCACCAGGATAGCACCAGGACGGCAGCAGGATGGCACCAGGATAGCACCAGGATGGCACCAGGATGGCACCAGGATAACACCAGGACGGCAGCAGAATGGCACCAGGATAGCACCAGGACGGCAGCAGGATGGCATCAGGATAGCACCAGGATGGCACCAGGATAGCACCAGGACGGCAGCAGGATGACAACAGGATAGAACCAGGATGGCACCAGGATAGCAACAGGACGGCAGCAGGATGGCATTAGGATAGCACAAGGATGGCACCAGGATGGCACCAGGATAGCACCAAGACGGCAGCAGGATGGCACCAGGATAGACCAGGATGGCACCAGGATGGCACCAGGATAGCACCAGGACGGCAGCAGGATGGCACCAGGATAGCACAAGGATGGCACCAGGATAGCACCAGGACGGCACCAGGATGGCACCAGGATAACACCATGACGGCAACAGGATAGCACCAGGACGGCACCAGGATGGCACGAGGATAGCACCAGGACGGCAGCAGGATGGCACCAGGATAGCACCAGGATGGCACCAGGATGGCACCAGGATAGCACAGGACGGCAGCAGGATGGCACCAGGATAGCATCAGGATAGTACCAGGATGGCACCAGGATAGCACCAAAATGGAAGCAGGATGGCACCAGGATAGCACCAGTATAGCAGCAGGATGGCACCAAGATAGCACCAGGATGGCAGCAGGATGGCACCAGAATGGCAGCAGGATGGCACCAAGATAGCACCAGGATGGCAACAGGATGGCACCAGGATAGCACCAGGATGGCAGCAGGATGGCACCATGATAGCACCAGGACGGCAGCAGGATGGTAGCAGGATGGCAGCAGGATAGCACAAGGATGGCAGCAGGCTGGCACCAGGATAGCACAAGGATGGCAGAAGGATGGCACCAGGATAGCACCAGGACGGCAGCAGGATGGCACCAGGATATCACCAGGATAGCAGCAGGATGGCACCAGGATAGCATCAGGATGGCAGCAGGATGGCAATAGCCCAGGATGACAGCAGAATGGCACAGGATAGCACCAGGACGGCAGCAGGATGGCACCAGGATAGCACCAGGACGGCAGCAGGATGGCACAAGGATAGCACCAGGACGGCAGCAGGGGTGGCACCAGGATAGCACCAGGATGGCAGCATGATGGCTCCAGGATAGCAACAGGACGGCAGCAGGATGGCACCAGGATAGCACCAGGAAGGCACCAGGATGGCACCAGGATGGCACCAGGATAGCACCAGGACGGCAGCAGGATGGCACTAGGATGCCAGCAGGACGGCACTAGGATGCCAGCAGGACGGCACCAGGATAGCACAAGGATGGCACCAGGATAGCACCAGGATAGCACCAGGATTGCAATGTGTGGCACCAGGATGGCAGCATGTGGCTGCCCCTAATGCGGATACACTCACACTCTGGAACTCAAATTAAGTAATCAACTCGATCTAGCAGAGGAGGAGGGGTCCCGCCCCAGCTCCCTACTCCAGAGATGGAGGGTCCCCGCCCCCAGCTCCCTACCTCACAGAGAGGTAGAGGGTCATCGCCCTCTCCCTACCTCACAGAGATGGAGGAGGGTCCTCGCCCTGCTCCTACCTACAGAGATGGAGGGTCCTCGCCCCTGCTCCTACCTCACAGAGATGGAGGAGGTTCCTCGCCCCTGCTCCCTACCTCACAGAGAAGGAGGGTCCGCCCTCGCTCCCTACCTCAGAGATGGAGGAGGTCCTCGCCCCTGCTCCCTACCTCACAGAGATGGAGGGGTCCTCGCCCCGCTCCCTACCTCCAGATGGAGGAGGGGTCCTCGCCCCCGCTCCCTACCTCACAGAGATGGAGGGTCCTCGCCCCAGCTCCCTACCTCACAGAGATGGAGGAGTCCTCGCCCGCTCCCTACCTCACAGAGATAGGAGGGGTCCTCGCCCCGCTCCCTACCTCACAGAGATGGAGGGGTCCTCGCCCCCCGCTCCCTACCTCACAGAGATGGAGGGGTCCTCGCCCCCCGCTCCCTACTCACAGAGGGGTCCTCCCCCGCTCCCTACCTCACAGAGAGGGTCCTGCCCCGCTCCTACTCACAGAGGGTCCTCGCCCCCGCTCCCTACTCACAGATGGAGGGTCCTCGCCCCCCTCCCTACTCAGATGGGGTCCTCGCCCCCGCTCCCTACCTCACAGATGGAGGGGTCCTCGCCCCCCTCCCTACCTCACAGAGGAGGGGTCCTCGCCCACGCTCCCTACCTCACAGAGAGGAGGGGTCCTCGCCCCCGCTCCCTACCTCACAGAGAAGGAGGGTCCTCGCCCCCCGCTCCCTACCTCACAGAGATGGAGGGGTCCTCGCCCCCCGCTCCCTACGAAGAAGGGGTCCTCGCCCCCCGCTCCCTACCTCACAGAGATGGAGGGGTCCTCGCCCCCCACTCCCTACCTCACAGATGGAGGGGTCCTCGCCCCCGCTCACTAACATCACAGAGATGGAGGGGTCCTCGCCCCCATGCTCCCTACCTCAGAGATGGAGGGTCCTCGCCCCCGCTCCCTACTCACAGATGGAGGGTCTTCGCGCCCGCTCCCTCCTCAAGATGGAGGGTCTCGCCCCCGCTCCCTACCTCACAGATGGGAGGGTCTTCGCCCCCGCTCCTACCTCACAGATGGAGGGTCCTCGCCCCCCGCTCCCTCCCCACAGATGGAGGGTCTTCGCCCCCGCTCCTACTCACAGATGGAGGGGTCTTCGCCCCCCGCTCCCTACCTCACAGATGGAGGGGTCTTCGCCCCCCGCTCCCTACCTCACAGATGGAGGGGTCTTCGCCCCCCGCTTCCTACCTCACAGATGGAGGGGTCTTCGCCCCCCGCTCCCTACCTCACAGATGGAGGGGTGTTCGCCCCCCGCTCCCTACCTCACAGATGGAGGAGTCCTCGCCCCCCGCTCCCTACCTCACAGATGGAGGGATCCTCGCCCCCCGCTCCCTACCTCACAGATGGAGGGGTCTTCGCCCCCCGCTTCCTACCTCACAGATGGAGGGGTCCTCGCCCCCCGCTCCCTACCTCAGAGATGGAGGGGTCCTCGCCCCCGCTACCTACCTCACAGAGATGGAGGGTCCTCGCCCCCCTCCCTGCCTCACAGATGGAGGGGTCCCGCCCCAACTCCCTACCTCACAGATGGAGGGGTCCTCGCCCCCGCTCCCTACCTCACAGAGATGGAGGGTCCCGCCCCCGCTCCCTACCTCACAGATGGAGGGTCCTCGCCCCCTGCTCCCTACCTCACAGATGGAGGGTCCTCGCCCCCGCTCCCTACCTCACAGATGGAGAGGTCCTCGCCCCCTGCTCCCTACCTCACAGATGGAGGGTCCTCGCCCCCGCTCCCTACCTCACAGAGATGGAGGGTCCTCGCCCCCGCTCCCTACCTCACAGATGGAGGGTCCTCGCCCCCACTCCCAACCTCACAGATGGAGGGGTCCTCGCCCCCCGCTCTCTACCTCACAGATGAAGGGGTCCTCGCCCCTCGCTCCCTACCTCACAGAGATGGAGGGGTCCTTGCCTCCCGCTCCCTACCTCACAGATGGAGGGGTCCTCGCCCCCCGCTCCCTACCTCACAGAGAAGGAGGGGTCCTCGCCCCCCGCTCCCTACCTCACAGATGGAGGGGTCCTCGCCCCCACTCCCTACCTCACAGATGGAGGGGTCCTCGCCTCCCGCTCCCTACCTCACAGATGGAGGGGTCCTCGCCCCCCGCTCCCTACCTCACAGAGAAGGAGGACTGAGACGGAAAGGTGATGGGTAGAAGTAGGGAAGGAGAGAAGAGTAGAAGAGGAAGATAGAAAGAAGGATAGTAGGGATAGAGGTAGCAAGGGAGAAAGATGGCAACTGGGAGGAAAAGAAGAGACAGAGGACAGAAATAAGGGGAATAAAGAGGGAATGAGGGAGTGGATAGGTGAAATAGAAAGGAAAAGTGGAAAGGGATAGAAGGAAGTGATAAAGGAAGACAGAGTTTGGGAAAGGGAATATAGTTAGCAGGAGAGGAGAAAGATGGAAAGGAGAGGAAAGGAAGAGGTAGAGAAGGATAGAAGAAAGAGGAATAAAGAGAGAATGAGGAAGTGGAAATGAGAAAACGGGAAACATTGAAAGGAAAAATATCTGGCAACTCCATAAAACACTTTTCACGAGGTTAAAAAAAACTCGAAGAATCAATTTCAACTCACTAATCTATTGTCCATCATCAATGATAATTGTGGATGAGTCCTGTACGATAACACATGAATTTACGATAGCAATTGAAATATTGAAAATTATCAACATTTTTCAAAAAATAATTTCCAACATTTCCAACATATCAAAAAAATTAACATTATTTTAAACACACTGGCTGTCTCTCAGTCCTAGAAAGAAAACACGTTCACCATCGTTCATTCAGTAGCTGTCTTGTCTGAAATGCTGGTACTGTACTTCCCACCTCCAGGACTGTAACATCCTCACCCATCCTTCAGAGTGCAGGCACTGTACTTCCCACCTCCAGAACTGTAACATCCTCACCCATCCTTCAGAGTGCAGGTACTGTATTCCCACCTCCAGAACTGTAACATCCTCACCCATCCTTCAGAGTACAGGTACTGTACTTCCTACCTCCAGAACTGTAACATCCACACCCATCCTTCAGAGTACAGGTACTGTACTTCCCACCTCCAGAACTGTAACATCCACACCCATCCTTCAGAGTGCAGGTACTGTACTTCCCACCTCCAGAACTGTAACATCCTCACCCATCCTTCAGAGTGCAGGTACTGTATTCCCACCTCCAGAACTGTAACATCCTCACCCATCCTTCAGAGTGCAGGTACTGTACTTCCCACCTCCAGAACTGTAACATCCACACCCATCCTTCAGAGTGCAGGTACTGTACTTCCCACCTCCAGAACTGTAACATCCCCACCCATCCTTCAGAGTGCAGGTACTGTACTTCCCACCTCCAGAACTGTAACATCCTCACCCATCCTTCAGAGTGCAGGCACTGTACTTCTCACCTCCAGAACTGTAACATCCTCACCCATCATTCAGAGTGCAGGTACTGTACTTCCCACCTCCAGAACTGTAACATCCTCACCCATCCTTCAGAGTGCAGGCACTGTACTTCTCACCTCCAGAACTGTAACATCCCCACCCATCCTTCAGAGTGCAGGCACTGTACTTCCCACCTCTAGAACTGTAACATCCTCACCCATCCTTCAGAGTGCAGGTACTGTACTTCCCACCTCCAGAACTGTAACATCCTCACCCATCCTTCAGAGTGCAGGCACTGTACTTCTCACCTCCAGAACTGTAACATCCTCACCCATCCTTCAGAGTGCAGGTACTGTACTTCTCACCTCCAGAACTGTAACATCCTCACCCATCCTTCAGAGTACAGGTACTGTACTTCCCACCTCTAGTACTGTAACATCCTCACCCATCCTTCAGAATACAGGTACTGTACTTCCCACCTCCAGAACTGTAACATCCCCACCCATCCTTCAGAGTACAGGTACTGTACTTCCTACCTCATGAACTGTAACATCCTCACCTATCCTTGAGAGTACAGGCACTGTACTTCCCACCTCCAGGACTGTAAAATCCCCACATGACCTTCAGAGTACAGGCACTGTACTTCCCACCTCCAGAACTGTAACATCCTCACCCATCCTTCAGAGTGCAGGTACTGTACTTCCCACCTCCAGAACTGTAACATCCCACCTATCCTTCAGAGTGCAGGCACTGTACTTCCCACCTCCAGGACTGTAACATCCTCACCCATCCTTCAGAGTGCAGGTACTGTACTTCCCACCTCCAGAACTGTAACATCCTCACCCATCCTTCAGATTACAGGCACTGTACTTCCCACCTCCAGAACTGTAACATCCCCACCCATCCTTCAGAGTACTGGTACTGTACTTCCCACCTCCAGGACTGTAACATCCTCACCCATCCTTCAGAGTGCAGGTACTGTACTTCCCACCTCCAGAACTGTAACATCCTCACCCATTCTTCAGAGTGCAGGCACTGTACTTCCCACCTAAAGGACTGAAACATCCTTACCTATCGTTCAGAGTGCAGGCACTGTACTTCCCACCTCCAGAACTGTAACATCCTCACCCATCCTTCAGAGTGCAGGCACTGTACTTCCCACCTCCAGAACTGTAACATCCTCACCCATCCTTCAGAGTGCAGGCACTGTACTTCTCACCTCCAGAACTGTAACATCCTCACCCATCCTTCAGAGTGCAGGTACTGTACTTCTCACCTTCAGAACTGTAACATCCTCACCCATCCTTCAGAGTACAGGTACTGTACTTCCCACCTCTAGTACTGTAACATCCTCACCCATCCTTCAGAGTACAGGTACTGTACTTCCCACCTCCAGAACTGTAACATCCCCACCCATCCTTCAGAGTACAGGTAATGTACTTCCTACCTCCAGAACTGTAACATCCTCACCCATCCTTGAGAGTACAGGCACTGTACTTCCCACCTCCAGGACTGTAACATCCCCACCCGACCTTCAGAGTACAGGCACTGTTCTTCCCACCTCCAGGACTGTAACATCCCCACCCATCCTTCAGAGTGCAGACACTGTACTTCCCACCTCCAGAACTGTAACATCCTCACCCATCCTTCAGAGTACAGGCACTCTACTTCCCACCGCTAGAACTGTAACATCCCCACCCATCCTTCAGAGTGCAGGCACTGTACTTCCCACCTCCAGGACTGTAACAACCCCACCCATCCTTCAGAGTGCAGGCACTGTACTTCCCACCTCCATGACTATAACATCCCCACCCATCCTTAAGAGTGCAGGCACTGTACTTCCCACCTCCAGGACTGTAACATCCCCAGTTATCCTTCAGAGTGCAGGCACTGTACTTCCCACCTCCAGAACTGTAACATCCCCACCCATCCTTCAGAGTGCAGGTACTGTACTTCCCACCTCCAGGACTGTAACATTCCCACCCATCATTCAGAGTGCAGGCACTGTACTTCCCACCTCCAGAACTGTAACATCCTCACCCATCCTTCAGAGTGCAGGCACTGTACTTCCCACCTCCAGAACTGTAACATCCTTACCTATCCTTCAGAGTGCATGTACTGTACTTCCCACCTCCAGGACTGTAACATCCCCACCCATCCTTCAGAGTGCAGGTAGTGTACTTCCCACCTCCAGGACTGTAACATTCCCACCCATCATTCAGAGTGCAGGCACTGTACTTCCCACCTCCAGAACTGTAACATCCTCACCCATCCTTCAGAGTGCAGGCACTGTACTTCCCACCTCCAGAACTGTAACATCCTCACCCATCATTCAGAGTGCAGGTACTGTACTTCCCACCTCCAGAACTGTAACATCCCCACCCATCCTTCAGAGTGCAGGTACTGTACTTCCCACCTCCAGGACTGTAACATTCCCACCCATCATTCAGAGTGCAGGTACTGTACTTCCCACCTCCAGGACGGTAACATCCTCACCCATCCTTCAGAGTGCAGGTACTGTACTTCCCACCTCAAGAACTGTAACATCCTTACCTATCCTTCAGAGTGCATGTACTGTACTTCCCACCTCCAGGACTGTAACATTCCCACCCATCATTCAGATTGCAGGCACTGTACTTCCCACCTCCAGAACTGTAACATCCTCACCCATCCTTTAGAGTGCAGGTACTGTACTTCCCACCTCCAGAACTGTAACATCCTCACCCATCATTCAGAGTGCAGGCACTGTACTTCCCACCTCCAGAACTGTAACATCCTCACCCATCCTTCAGAGTGCAGGCACTGTACTTCCCACCTCCAGGACTGTAACATCCTCACTCATCCTTCAGAGTGCTGGTACTGTACTTCCCACCTCCAGAACTGTAACATCCTCCCCCATCCTTCAGAGTGCAGGTACTGTACTTCCCACCTCCAGGACTGTAACATTCCCACCCATCATTCAGAGTGGAGGTACTGTACTTCCCACCTCCAGAACTGTAACATCCTCACCATCCTTCAGAGTGCAGGTACTGTCTTCCCCCCCCAGAACTGTAACATCCTCACCCATCCTTCAGAGTGCAGGTACTGTATTTCCCCACCTCAAGAACTGTAACATCCTTACCTATCCTTCAGAGTGCAGTACTGTACTTCCCACCTCCAGGACTGTAACATCCCCACCATCCTTCAGAGTGCAGGCACTGTACTTCCCACCTCAAGGACTGTAACATCCCCACCCATCCTTCAGAATTCAGGCACTGTACTTCCCTCCTCCAGAACTGTAACATCCCCACCACTCCTTCAGAGTGCAGGCACTGTACTTCCCACCTCCAGGACTGTAACATCCCCACCCATCCTTCAGAGTGCAGGCACTGTACTTCCCACCTCCAGAACTGTAACATCCTCACCCATCCTTCAGAGTGCAGGCACTGTCTTCCTCCTCCAGAACAGTAACATCCCCACCCATCCTCAGAGTGCAGGCAATGTACTTCCCACCTCCAGAACTGTAACATCCCACCCATCCTTCAGAGTGCAGGAACTGTACTTCCCACCTCCAGAACTGTAACATCCCACCCATCCTTCAGAGTGCAGGTACTGTACTTCCCACCTCCAGAACTGTAACATCCCACCCATCCTTCAGAGTGCAGGTACTGTACTTCCCACCTCCAGAACTGTAACATCCTCACCCATCCTTCAGAGTGCAGGTCTGTGCTTCCCACCTCCAGAACTGTAACATCCACCCATCCTTCAGAGTGCAGGTACTGTACTTCCACCTCCAGAACTGTAACATCCTCACCCATCCTTCAGAGTACAGGTACTGTACTTCCCACCTCCAGAACTGTAACATCCCACCCATCCTTCAGAGTGCAGGCACTGTACTTCCCACCTCTAGAACTGTAACATCCCACCCATCCTTCAGAGTGCAGGCACTGTACTTCCCACCTCCAGAACTGTAACATCCCACCCATCCTTCAGAGTGCAGGTACTGTCTTCCCACCTCCAGAACTGTAACATCCCACCCATCCTTCAGAGTGCAGGTACTGTACTTCCCACCTCCAGAATTGTAACATCCCACCCATCCTTCAGAGTGCAGGCACTGTACTTCCCACCTCTAGAACTGTAACATCCCACCCATCCTTCAGAGTGCAGGTACTGTACTTCCCACCTCCAGAACTGTAACATCCTCACCCATCCTTCAGAGTACAGGTACTGTACTTCCCACCTCCAGAACTGTAACATCCCACTCATCCTTCAGAGTGCAGGTACTGTACTTCCCACCTCCAGAACTGTAACATCCTCACCCATCCTTCAGAGTGCAGGTACTGTACTTCCCACCTCCAGAACTGTAACATCCTCACCCTTCCTTCAGAGTACAGGTACTGTACTTCCCACCTCCAGAACTGTAACATCCCACCCATCCTTCAGAGTGCAGGTACTGTACTTCCCACCTCCAGAACTGTAACATCCTCACCCATCCTTCAGAGTGCAGGTACTGTACTTCCCACCTCCAGAACTGTAACATCCTCACCCATCCTTCAGAGTACAGGTACTGTACTTCCCTCCTCCAGAACTGTAACATCCTCACCCATCCTTCAGAGTGCAGGCACTGTACTTCCCACCTCCAGAACTGTAACATCCCCACCCATCCTTCAGAGTGCAGGTACTGTACTTCCCACCTCCAGAACTGTAACATCCCACCCATCCTTCAGAGTGCAAGCACTGTACTTCCCACCTCCAGAACTGTAACATCCCCACCCATCCTTCAGAGTGCAGGTACTGTCTTCCCACCTCCAGAACTGTAACATCCACCCATCCTTCAGAGTGCAGGTACTGTACTTCCCACCTCCAGAACTGTAACATCCTCACCCATCCTTCAGAGTGCAGGTACTGTACTTCCCACCTCAAGAACTGTAACATCCTCACCCATCCTTCAGAGTGCAGGCACTGTACTTCCCACCTCTAGAACTGTAACATCCCCACCCATCCTTCAGAGTGCAGGTACTGTACTTCCCACCTCCAGAACTGTAACATCCCACCCATCCTTCAGAGTGCAGGTACTGTACTTCCCACCTCCAGAACTGTAACATCCTCACCCATCCTTCAGAGTGCAGGTACTGTACTTCCCACCTCCAGAACTGTAACATCCCACCCATCCTTCAGAGTGCAGGCACTGTCTTCCCACCTCCAGGACTGTAACATCCTCACCCATCCTTCAGAGTGCAGGTACTATACTTCCCACCTCCAGAACTGTAACATCCTCACCCATCCTTCAGAGTGCAGTTACTGTACTTCCCACCTCCAGAACTGTAACATCCCACCCATCCTTCAGAGTGCAGGCACTGTACTTCCCACCTCCAGAACTGTAACATCCTCACCCATCCTTCAGAGTGCAGGCACTGTACTTCCCACCTCCAGGACTGTAACATCCTCACCCATCCTTCAGAGTGCAGGTACTATACTTCCCACCTCCAGAACTGTAACATCCCACCCATCCTTCAGAGTGCAGGCACTGTACTTCCCACCTACATTTCACAGAACCATAAATGCGCTCATGACTTGATGATGGTTCAAGAGGAACCGAAATGTCGATTTTCTTTGCTATGTGTTTGTTGTAATTGTTCCTTCTATTTTGTTTTGAAATGCTTTCCCAAGACAAATAGTCAATGAGACTGCCCTAATAGTATCAGGCTGTGGATAGTTTTGAAACCTAACTATCCAGTAGACTTTAAACCTATCTATGCACTGGATATACTTTAAACCTAACTATTCAGCGGATAGGCTTAAACCTAGAGACTATCCAAATTGTTTTATACTCATCTAACCAGGAGATAGACTTTAATCTTAAGAAAGAACTAGTAGATAGACTAAGAAACTAACCAAAATCCCTTGAGCCTAACAAACTATCAGATAGACTTCAAACCTAATAATCTAGCGATCACAAGTGAGCAATTATATTACGTGGACAACCTAATACGATTATCTAGATTATTTTGTTATTGATGTCATTGGGTGACACAAATACAGCGTCCAGGTAACAGGAGTTTGATTCGAGGAAGGGAGTGTTTGCTCACCTTAATGGCTGGTGTTAAGGACTGTTAGTGATGTAAGACCCCGTAGCTCAGTGGAGATGTAAGACCCCGTAGCTCAGTGGAGACTAATTTCCCTTAATTACCTTCAGTGACATGTTGCAGCTTTGAGGGGGAGGAACGAGGGAGAGGAGGAGAGAGAGAGGGGAAGGAGGGGGAGAGGGAATAGAGAGAGAGAGAGAAGGTAGGAGAGGGGAATAGAGAGAGAAGGGGAAATAGAGAGGGAAATAGAGAGAAATGGACAGAGACAGAGAGGCCTGGTCATGGACCGGGCCCTGGGGGAGGGTGATCCCCGAAATGCCCTCCAGGTAGGCTCCAGGTAGACCCCAGGTAGACCCCAGGTAGACCCCAGGTAGACCCCAGGTAGACCCCAGGTAGACCCCAGGTAGACCCAAGGTAGAGACAGAGAAAGTAGAGATAAACAATAGATTAAAACCTCTCACTGGTCAAAAGAGAAGCATCACAGGTGAATGAAGAGAGTAGAGGGGCATTTAATCAATATCCAATTAAAAAGAGAAATAAAAATGGGAATAAGAAAAGCAAAAAGAAATTATGAGGCTAAAGTCACAAGGGATTCGAAGATTAACCCAAAAAAGGTTCCTTTCAGGTGTGTAGAAGTAACATATGGGACTAGAGAGACCCACTCAAAAGTAACTCAGGTTAGATCACCAACAGTGGTGAAGAAATGTGTAAGGTTTTTAACACTTATTTCCTCTCGGTTTCTAAGCAGGAAGATTCTCGCGAAATTACAGAAATAAAATTATGTAGAACAGGACGAAAATATGTTATATACAATACTGAACAGTGATACTAAAGGCGAGACAGCTGTTAGGTGAACGATGGTTAATGCAATTTCTTCTGTTTTTTTTTTTTCAGTGGGAGACGCCACGGGGGGGTTATTACGAAAGAAAAAGTTGTTTCTTATGTAGGATACCTGAAAAGGCTCTGGATCCAAGGAATAGGAGCTAATCTCTCCTTAGATGCAATCTGATTACCTCCCAGGCGCAGTATGACCCCGCCGGATTTAGCGCTTCCCAATATATTTAAAATAAAAAAAAATATACTAATATACTACTGCTACTACTAATAATAACCACATTCCTTTATATTTTGCTGCGACCTGTTATGACCTGACCTGTTGACCTGACTCCCTCGACCTCATTGCGAGGTCCAGAGAGGACCGACCTGTATTTCTCGACCTCTTGTCTTACTGCAAGATCATAAACGGAGCCGGCAGTTCGAGCCTGCACATGACTCAGTGTACCTCCAGCCTCAGCATACCAGACTATCTTACCTGTGATTGGTATTCGATACACCTGTGGTATTAATTGCCAGGTGGGAACATCTGTTGATGGGACCAGCTGTGCTATAATGATCATATATGACCCTAGTTTATGTTTCACTAAACCCTACCCACACTCCTTTATAAACCCTACCCACACTCCTTTATAAACCCTACCTACACTCCTTTATAAACCCTACCTACACTCCTTTATAAACCCTACCTACACTCCTTTATAAACCCTGCCCCACACTCCCTTATAAACCCTGCCCACACTCCCTTATAAACCCTGCCCCACACTCCTTTATAAACCCTACCCACACTCCTTTATAAACCCTACCCACACTCCTTTATAAACCCTACCACACTCCTTTATAAACCCTACCTCACTCCTTTATAAACCCTGCCCCACATTCCTTATAAACCCTGCCCCACACTCCTTTATAAACCCTGCCCACACTCCTTTATAAACCCTGCCCACACTCCCTTATAAACCCTGCCCCACACTTCTTTAGAAACCCTGCCCCACACTCCTTTATAAACCCTACCTACACTCCTTTATAAACCCTACCCACACTCCTTTATAAACCCTACCCACACTCCTTTATAAACCCTACCTACACTCCTTTATAAACCCTACCCACACTCCTTTATAAACCCTGCCCCACACTCCTTTATAAACCCTGCCCACACTCCCTTATAAACCCTGCCCCACACTCCTTTAGAAACCCTGCCCCACACTCCTTTATAAACCCTGCCCCACACTCCTTTATAAACCCTGCCCACACTCCCTTATAAACCCTGCCCCACACTCCTTTAGAAACCCTGCCCCACACTCCTTTATAAACCCTGCCCCACACTCCTTTAGAAACCCTGCCCCACACTCCTTTATAAAACTACTCACACGTTGCCTTAAACCCTACCCATGATCCTCTCCAATCTCTTGTCACTCCTAGGCCCATTCCCTAGGCCTAAAAGGCAATTTACCACTTTTTCACTAAGGCTGTTTATCAGACAGGAGCGTTAATGGGTAAACATCAGCCTTTTGCTGACAGTGTTGAAGGTTCTTAACTCTGGGTGAAGAACTGAGGCAGCTGTGCTGAGTACTGGATTTGCCATCTCTCTGAGGTGTTGTGGTCGTATTCCAGTGTAACCTCCTGCAGATCCTGCTGGAAATGACACTATCGCTTATAGACTTCTGATTCTGGCAAAATTTATTGTCCAGTGATGGGGTCTTCCTCAGGGTTGTTGTTAATGACTCTGGTGTCCCTTGTCTAATGCTTGTGTCTTAGTGCTTGGGTTGTGGTCTCATCTTTGGGAGTTCAGTGTCGTCACTTGTAATTATTCTGATTTCTCCCACTGTGTTACCTTCTTCGATTTTTGGCTAACCTGTCCCAAATTTTCTCGTTTTCAGTGGAATTTTTCTTGGGTTTACCTCTGTGATTCCTGCGGTGGTGGGGCAAGAGGGACTCAATTATCCGTTCTTGGGTAGTTGCGCACTGCCTTGATGACTGAAGTGGTTAGCAGTTTGCCGCGTCTTTCAGGAACTGCAAGACAAACATTGCCAAACAGGAGCAGGTTGCGCCATGCCTTAATGATGCCTCGGGCTTCTAAGATGGTGGAACCTCCATTCACCGGCTTAAGGTCTAGGAATTTCCCTGCCGCGAGATAGGGTACTACTAGCAGTGGATTTAAACATACCACAACCTGTTTTGTACCTGTGTGGTCCCGTTCCGGTGAAGGACGTGGTTATATTGTTTTATGTTTCTCTTGAAGTAAATTTAAACCTTCGAACATTCTCCCTGGGGATCTGACAGACGAACTCCAAATATATTCTAAGCTTCCTCAGCTCGTATTAATTTAGCGTCATTACTCATCAATGACTGATTAAGTCTGCAAGTTTTTCAATGTTGCCCAGACGAGAGCTTATACACAGACGCAAACATCACTTCTTTGTGGGCTCGATACGATGTTCGTTAACCTTTGTTATTCTGTGTATTTCCGTGACTTCACGTTCCTCTAACGTATAGAATAAGGGCAGTTAGTAAGAATAATTTACGTAATCTTCGAATCTTGTTTACTGAGGCTCTTCAATCACCTCCTTCGATCTCCGGAAACATCTCTGACTCACTTGACACGTTCAACCCCTAACCGTTCCTGATTTTTTCAAGATCTCTGAAAGTACCCTCCTCATCCTGGCACATCTCGCCCCTCCCTCCTTGGGAGATTTTATTTCTACTTTTCTCCTGATCCACCGCGAGGGCGTTGACCCCGGAACACCCTTTATGTATACTCCATGTATACCTCAGGTATCCTCAGGTATACCCCAGGTATACCCCAGTAATACTCAAACCTCTGTTATAAACTCGATTTCTCTGTTCCCTGAACTTAATTACATTTATGATGCGTCGGTGTAAATAGACGTTTTAAAATCACAAATAGAGGCACACAAGACTGAGGTTTTTAAAAACTAGAACATTTTATATAGTCGACAAGCAGTTTCACCACACTGTTTTAAGTAATACTGCTCCTTTCATAACACTGCAGCTATGTCTACCATATCATTCGTTATTTCAGACTTGCAAAGTAGGCTTGCAACCTACCCAGAAATTGACTCCCCATATATACCTTTTTCACTTCATACGTAACTATGGTTGCATTGCGTTTCTAGCAGCATTAATTTGCTTTTCTTGTTGGATGTATTCAACTGGTTGTGGTTGCAGAGGTCGATTCGCAGCTCCTGGCTCACTGATGTTCAGGTAATGTATAGGTAGACTTTAACCTATTAATCCGCGGTTTAAGACCCAGTAATCTCCCACAGGAAGGTCTTTTCTTGGACTCTCTTCTTGTGGCCTCTGAAATTTGTAGTAGCTGGGAAGAACTCAGGTCGTGTCAGAACACACATTGTTTACCATCAGAGAGCAAGTTGGTTCTTGGATTTATTTTTATCGTAGTACTACGCACACACACACACACACACACAATACATAACACACACACACACACACACACACACACACACACACACACAGATACCCATCTCTGCTGTTAATTCACCTTAATAGACTGCCATATCTATCAGAACACACAATTAACAATCAACACCAGCCACACCCTGACCCTCCTCACACTCACTGACACACTACTGACACACTCACCCAAAGTCCCACCGTTAACAGACTCTCTCACTTTTCCAACAGAAATTAACCTACTGCCCCAACTTCAACAGTAATTATGCACCAGCACTAACCACAACTCCACTAACCGCTCCTACACCTCCTCACAATACACCACTAAGACCATTATAGATTTAGTGCTGGTTTTAAAAAATACATACGGGTCACATTACGAGACCCGCGTCAGGAAACACTAGTCATGTTTCCTGACAAACTTCCTACCTAAGTAATTAGCACCTCTAACACTCATTCTATACTTGCTTCTTCCATCTCTCATACATGGGGTAGTTCATACACAGGGCACTTCAGACAGGGCACGTCATACACAGGGCAGTCAGACACAGGGCACGTCAGACACAGGGCAGTCCGGGCAGTCATACACAGGGCACGTCATACACAGAGCACTTCAGACAGAGCACGTCAATGGATCAGGAAACCTGTCAGGAAGACAGCAGCGAGTCATGGTACGTGGCGAGGTGTCAGAGTGGGCGCCGGTGACGAGCGGGGTTCCACAGGGTCAGTCCTAGGACCGGTGCTGTTTCTAGTATTTGTGAACGACATGACGGAAGGAATAGACTCGAAGTGTCCCTGTTTGCAGATGATGTGAAGTTGATGAGAAGGATTCAATCGGACGAGGACCAGGCAGAACTACAAAGGGATCTGGACGGCTCAAGCCTGGTCCAGCAATTGCTCCTGGAGTTCAACCCCACCAAGTGCAAAGTCATGAAGATTGGGGAAGGGCAAAGAAGACCGCAGACGGAGTACAGTCTAGGGGGCCAGAGACTACAAACCTCACCCAAGGAAAAAGATCTTGGGGTGAGGTATAACACCAGGCACATCTCCTGAGGCGCACATCAACCAAATAACTACTGCAGCATCGGGCGCCTAGCAAACCTAAGAACAACATTCCGACATCTTAATAAAGAATCGTTCAGGACCCCTACACTGTGTACGTTAGGCCCATACTGGAGTATGCAGCACCAGTTTGGAACCCACACCTTAAGCACATAAAGAAACTGAAACGAGGAGAGGTTAAGAAATCGACCTGACGACATTGGAGGACAGAGGTAAGGGGGACATGATAACGACATATAAAATACTGAGAGGAATTGACAAGGTGGACAGAGACAGAATGTTCCAGAGATGGGACACAGCAACAAGGGGACACAGTTGGAAGTTGAAGACTCAGATGAATCACAGGGATGTTAGGAAGTATTTCTTCAGTC